>JABCKB010001080.1:0-32839 GCA_013184455.1 Fusarium continuum
CTATATAATAAAAGAAAAAACAAGGCATTTTTAACCATCTTTTATATACTTAATTTAGTGTAACAAAGCTACTAATCACATTTAAATAACATAAAAGTCGTTAAACCCATAGCCTTTTTTAGAACAAGAAACTCCTGCCAACGGTTGAGAAGTTGGTATCTACTTTTTACTCTCCTTCTTTGCCTTTTTGCTGTTACTCCTGGGATCCAGACCTCTTCGGCGCATGGCGTTCCTCCGTCCCTTCTCCATGTACTCCTTGTCCTCATCTTCATCCCAGCCGCCAAAGTCGTCGGACTTCGTCTTTCCAGTCTCCTCATCGTCGTCCGTGGTGATGGGGGTCTTGTCAATGACCTCGACCTCATCTGCCGGGCCAGAAGAGCGGTCACGGGCGGCGGAGGCGTTGGCGGGCGTGGGACCGATCTTGTGGAACTTTGCGACGAAGAAGCCGTCAACGTTATAAGTGTGCGGGTAGTAGCGGCGGGTGTGGCGCATGGATGGGTCAAACTTCTTGCCCATATAGCTGGTGAAGCCCTCCTTTCCAAAGGCGAGGCCGGCGTCGACGAGGCGAACGTTGGGTCGGCGAGAGAGGGCGTACTGGACGACCCGCTCGTTCTCTTCGATGGTGACGGAACAGGTTGAATAAACGATGTACCCGCCCGTCTTGGAAGCGTGGTTGACTGAGTCGATGGCGGCAAGGATAAGCTGCTTCTGGATGTGGGGGAGTTGCATGAAGTCACGCTCTGTCTTGTTGGTCTTGACGCTAGGATCCTTGGCGATAACGCCAGTTCCGGAGCAAGGGGCATCGAGAAGGACGCGGTCGAAGCCACCCATGGGCTTGGGAAACTCACGGGCATCGTAGTTTGAGACCATGACATTGCGAGCACCGAGACGGTGAATGTTACCGATTAGACCCTTTGCACGAGCCTTGTTCGGATCGTTAGCCACGACGATACCGGTGTTCTTCATCATAGCAGCCATGTAAGTTGTCTTTCCACCGGGGGCAGCGGCCATGTCGAGCACGCGCTCGTTCTCCTGGGGGTCGAGGGCCATGCAAGGCAGGAAAGATGAAGCGGCCTGGAGAATGTAGTGACCAGCGAGGTATTCGGGAGTCGCACCAAGGGGAACGTTACTCTCGAAGACCTGCAGACCGACCTTGGACCACTTGCCGACGGGCTCCAGGGTGACACCACGGTTGATAAGAGCCTGAGCGAGATCACGACGGTGAGTGCGTAGGGTGTTTGTGCGGATGACGACGGGACGCGCCGACTCGTTAGCCTCGAAGAAAGCAAAGGCCTCGCGCGGCGTGAAGAGGTTGAAGAGCTTTTCGGCTAGATACTCAGAGTACCCGTAGTAGGAGCAGATATCCTTAATAAGCTGTGCCGTGTACTCGGCTCTTGATCGGCCTTCCTCGGAGAGGTTGGCAAAGTCGTCGAGGACGCGGATGTTCTCAGTGATTCTTGTTCGCAGAAGCTGCAGGTCGGGCGCTAGGAGTGCGTTTGTCTTTGTGGCGAGCTCGTCGTCGCTGTCCTCGTCGGATAGAATGTGAGGCTTGTCGCCGTGGATGTTGGTCTGAAGAGCCTCCTCGGCCATCTCAGCGTCTGCCTCGGCGGCTTCCTCTGCCCTTTGGGCGTCCAATTTCCTCGACAGACCCTCAATGTTGGCGGCTGTGAGCTTCTCCTCGGCGTCCGACTCGTCCTCGTCCTCAGAGAACATGGCCTTTGCACCCTTGCCTCCGCCCTCTTCTTCAGAGTCTAGTACAGAGTCGTCGTTGTCTGAGTCGAGGAAATCGTCCTTGAGTCCAGCACCGCCCAGATCCGATAAGTCGTCCTCAAGATCGTCGAGGTCAAACTCATCATCCATCTCGTCATCATCGGAAACGTTCTCCAGCGCCGGCACTGGGGCCTTCTTGTTCTTCTTTGCTCTGCCATTGGCCTTGGGCGCGGGAGCGGGCGCGGCAACATTTGCAGGCTTAGAAAACTTTGTCTTCTTGATATCCTTCTTAGCAGCGACTCCATTGCTCTTAGGCTCGACGACGGCCTTTGTGGTGGTTTTCCGCTTCTTCTTCTCGGGAGCCTCGACGACGGGATCGGCAGGTAGACCGGCCTTGCGCTTGAGCTTTGCAAAGTGCTCCTCGGACAGGGGTTGGGGGGGACCCTGCTTCTTCATGCGACGTCCGACACCCATTTTGGAGACCAAAGACGAATTGGAAAGTTATTGAGGAATTAACTCGACCAAGATGCAAAATAGACCTGGCCTTGTTCTTGAGCCTTGGAAAAGTTGCGATAGAGCATGCCCCCACTGAAACTTTTTTTCTTTGCGCGAGCGATTACAAGGGTCCGATAAACGGTAGAACCTCGTATCGACTTGTAGAGCTATCCCTTAGGTAATCAAACGCCCGCCCGCCAACTGCTGCGGCGTGGAGCTTGCTTTGTATAGAAGTTAGTGTTCAATGACGATGCTTGAAGCTGGCTACTACTGATCACCTTCCTATTATTGCGAGCCTGAGCATAGATAATTCAGGAAATATCTCAGTATTTCACCAAGGCTGACTGCAACACTTTGTGTATTGTCTTGTACAAATCTCAAATCTACCCTCCCAGCTCCAGCTCAACCCCGCCGTCATCGAGCTTATAACCAACTACCACCACGAAGCTATCACCATGTCTGAAGCCGCTTTCGCTCAGACGTTTCTCGCATCGCTCGAGTCGCGACCAGTTAGACTATCAGCTGATCATGTCGAGGATCCCAAGTCTTTCCCTGCTCGACCACCGGTGCGATTTATGTCCTCACGTTCAGAGCCTACTGCTAACACCACTTCTAGTACATCATTCCCCGCATGCCTAGGGCCATGAGCAAGCCCAGCAACCTCGCCCCTGGATCTGAACGAAGCATCACTGTCTCCCTCAAGTCTCTCCGCAACCCTCCTCTGAGCCTTAAGCTCACCTCTCAGCCTCTCGACACATCGATCCTGGATATCAAGACCAATATTGAGAAGCAGACAAGGATACCCGTCGCCAAGACGAAGCTTCTGCACAATAAGAAGCCTATCCCGGATAGTAAGATTCTCAAGGATCTTTTGGGGGACACGGACATGTCTATTGAGTTTACAGTCATGGTTATTGGAGGAGCTGCTGCCATCCCACCGGAAGAGCCCGAGGCCACCTCGGAGGCTCATCCCACGGGCGCAAGCGCGCTGCAGACGGACGAGTTCTGGAGCGACCTCAAGGGATTCTTGATGCAGCGGTTAAAGGATGAGGCTGAGGCAGAGAGCCTCTCAGCTCTGTTTAAATCGAGTTGGCAGTCGAGCCAGGCGAACCCATAGGTGATTCTTAGAGACAAGCACGTCATGACAGACACACATGATAAATTTACGATCAAATGCCAATGATTGCCACATACCAGCATGCGGTTTTATTTCCCGTGGTACGTACGATACATGGTCAGGGCTGGCAATTGTGCGAATTTACGTTTCGCCTCCAGAAGCAAACTCGTTGGTCTACGTCCCCAGAGGAAACGAAACATCCATCGTCCCCTCGCGCCTATTCCATCCATTCACTATGCGCTCCTACTCATTTGCTTGATTTGGTGTCTCAACTCTTGAAACGACCATAGGTATGTTCAAATTGCATGCCCGCCCGCTTCTATAAGGGAGCGCGGGCGGCGTTTGGGTAGTTCGTGATAGCGCGCTTAACCAGCAAGACCCTTGCTGACGGTCTTGAGGATGGAGTCGTATTCGATGTCATCAGTGTCGTTGGCCTGCAGCTCAGTGGCAATGCCGGTGAGCGATCGCTTAAGAGCCTCCTTAGAGGAAGCGTAGATCATCTTGGGCTGCAATGGGGTGTCAGTCGATTCAATGCACTTGCAGCTGAACAAGTGGCAGGGGTGTACGTACCTGGATACCGGCATCATCGGGGGACCAGGCGATGAAGGTGAGCTTGTTTCTGCCCGATTGTCAGTAACGTTGGGCTATTGAGTTGGGCCACGTGCAGGCCAGAGTAAGACTGCATACCGGATACCATCGCCAGAGGCCAGGCTGTACTCGAAATCGTAGACGGCGTATCGGGGACCCTTGCCAACAGTACCCTAGAGCAAAGTGTCAGAATTGGTGATTCGTCCTTTTTTCCCCTCTTCTTCATTCGTCAAATTGGCATGCGTACAGTTCGGCTCTTGGCGGTGGCGTTGACGAGCTTCTCACGGAAGTCCTCCCAGTCGCTGTTGTCAGAGGCGTGCTCGACGACAATCTCCTTGTAGTCGTCGGAAAGCTTGTAGACGATGTACTTGTACTTTTTGTTAAGCTTCAGTTCGTTGTAGGCAGTTATGCACTCCTGGGAAACGGTGGCTCTGTTTTAGAAAAAGCAAAGCGGAAGGTTAGCGCGCGTGTCTCAAAAAATGCTGTCAAAGCTGCTGCGTGTTGCCCCGCGGCGGGCGTCATGGGCATGAGCATGGTCATGGTCGAGGGGGAGGGGAGATTAGAGACAAGGCCAGGCGAAGCCGCGGGGAAGTCAAGTTCAACGGGCGGGCTCGGATAAAATAGTTGAGAGTGTGAGCGAGAGAACGAACCCGGATTGAGACTGTGAGTTACCGTTAGATTCAGGGTTTTTTTGGTAGCTTTGTAGGGAGCTTACCATGATTGCGGTCTACGTCAGGAGACGGGATCTTTAGAATGAGGGGTGGATGGACTGGTGAGAGCTTAGAATTAGCTATCAGAGACACAATGAAGACGGACTTGTGCCGGGGAAAAGAGTAGATTTTCTGTTGCTTGTGGAGTAGTGATGGAGAAGAATGAGAGTGTATCGACGTACCGAAAGTAAATTGTAAGGAGGAAGAAAGCGACAGTCTCACGATGCGAGGAGAGGACAAAGTGAGAGTGGGTTGTATCTCAGTTTAGGCGGTAGAGGGAGAGAATTGTCCCATAGAAAGGCGGGGCCGTTGCGGGAGAAACTTGAGTCGAGTCTCCCAGTCTCCTCTTGGTGGGGGTTGCCTGTGAGATAATCATCCACGTGACTCTAGTAGAGTGCGTGTCAATAAGACAGTCGACTAAGCTACGGCACTGTCGAGGTAACAACAGGGTTGACGTTCAGCCAGATTTTATTAGATATGTCATATCTAACGATACAATCGTCGTTTGTTGTTTGTGGACTCCGTTGTTGATACTATAATGCATCTGACAAATGAACCCCATGTTGGAAACCCGTCATCTCGTCTTGTTCATGCAACAAACAAACCCCTGCTCTATCTCGGCGCCTTGGAACCTGTTTTCAACCTAGTTAGATCGAAGTAAACAGTCAACCTACCCGATAGATTCATGTAAACTATTTTCAGCAACGTAGTCCGTGACCATCGACAGCATCAATCACATAAAACAGTGCAAGAAGACTCATCATTCTAAACCATTTCATTCCTCGCCTTTTTCATGTCATATCTTTTCATGCTAGTGCTACAATCAATGCTATTATACAGGGCTCTCAAAATGTAGCCTGAAAATCTGTAAGGGGTATGAAGACAAAATGTCGTGGTCCGACAACCGATAGAGAGGAGATGAGTTCGCAAGACCACTTCACCCGTCCCGTCATAACACGCAAACCATTGTGCGCCGTCCAACCGTCCAGCTTTTTTTTTGTTATACAACACAACGTCAAGTCATATTTTCCATCTCTTACATCATACCTCCCATGCCGCCCATGCCGCCCATACCACCCATGCCGCCCATGGGAGGTCCTGCAGCGCCCTTCTCCTCAGGAGCGTCGACGATGGCGACCTCAGTGGTACCCAGAAGAGAGGCAACACCACTAGCGTCGATGAGACCGGTGCGGACAACCTTGAAGGGATCAAGGATACCGGCGTTGATCATGTCAACGTACTCGCCCTTGGAGCTGTCGAAACCCTTGTTGAAGTCGCTGGCGTGCTCATCGGTGAGTTTCCCAACAACGACGGAGCCCTCGAGACCGGCGTTTTCGATGATGGTGCGGGCAGGTCGGGTGATGGCGTTCTTCACGATGCTGACACCGAGCTGCTGGTCGAAGTTGGCAGTGGGCACCTCGTTGAGGGCGTGGGCAGAGGCCTTGATCAGGGCAGTACCACCACCGGGCAGGATACCCTCCTCAACGGCGGCACGGGTGGCGTTCAGAGCATCGACGAACCGGTCCTTCTTCTCACCGACCTCAACCTCGGAGGAGCCACCGACCTTGATGACGGCGACACCGCCAGAGAGCTTAGCAAGACGCTCCTGGAGCTTCTCCTTCTCGTACTCAGAGGTGGTAGGGTCGTTAATGACACCGCGGATCTGCTCGCATCGCTGAGCGATGGCGTCCTTGCTGCCGTTACCGTTCAGGACAATGGTGTCCTCCTTGGTGATGGTGATGGAGCCGGTGGAGCCGAGCATGTCGGGGGTAGCCTTCTCGAGCTTGACGTCGAGTTCATCGGTGAAGACGGTACCGTCGGTGAGGATGGCTAGATCGCCCAGGATGGACTTGCGGTTGTCACCGAAGCCGGGGGCCTTGACGGCAGCGACCTGGAGCTGACCACGGAGCTTGTTCAGGATGCAGACAGCGAGAGCCTCACCCTCAATGTCCTCAGCAATGATAACCAGAGGTCGTCGCTGCTGGGTGGAAACCTCAAGAGCAGGGATGATGTCCTGGACAGCAGAGATCTTCTTTTCAGAGAGGAGGATGAGAGGGTTCTCAAACTCGACCTTCTGGGACTTGGTGTCGGTGATGAAGTAGGGAGAGACGAATCCACGGTCGAATCGCATACCCTCAGTAACCTCGAGCTCATCAGCGACGGTCTTGCCCTCCTTAACGGTGATGACGCCCTCCTTGCCAACTTTCTCCATGGCGTTGGCAATCATCTGACCGATATGGACATCGCCGTTGGCGGAAATGGTAGCGACCTGAGCGATCTCAGCGCTGGTAGTGATATCGCGCTTGTTCTTCTGAAGGAACTCGACTACGGCCTCAACGGCTGCCTGGATACCGCGGCGGAGGTCCATTGGGTTGCAGCCGGCGGCTACGTTTTTGACGGTCTCGGAGAATATGGCACGGGCGAGGACGGTAGCAGTGGTGGTACCGTCACCGGCAACCTCGTTGGTCTTGGAGGCAACATCCTGGAGGAGCTTGGCACCGAGGTTCTCGAACTTGTCCTTGAGGCTCACAGCGCGGGCAACGGTGACACCATCTATAGAGAATTAGCTAGTCATTCAATGTGAGTCTGTGACGCTTATACGAACCCTTGGTGATCTTGGGAGAGCCGAAGCTGGACTCAATGAGGACGTTTCGGCCCTTGGGTCCGAGGGTAGTAGCGACCGCCTTAGCGAGGGTATCGACACCAGCGAGGAGTGCGGCACGACCCTCAACACCAAACTTGAGCTCCTGGTGAGTGCATTAGCAGACAATCCTAAGCTCGTTACGTCCCAATGTTATCATACCTTGTGAGCAAATCGGACCTGCTGGCTGAGGCTGCCAGCTCGGTACTTGGTAGCCGCCGAGGACAGGACAGAGGCTCGGGCCCGGGTGCTCAATGCACGCTGCATGATTGTGAATTAAAGGGGGGGTATATGGTAGTGTTACAGAAGAGGAAAAGAGAAACGCTCGTGAGGAATTCGACCTTGGGGAGAAGGACGGACGAGATGGGATGGAGTGAGGGAGACAAAAGGTTGATATGATGGCGACCAGGTGAGAAGCTCCCAAAAAAATGGAATCGTCCCGTTGCTCGGATTGTCGGATTCGGCAAAACCCATCTGCGACGCTAAGCCCTAAGCATACTAGGGCCACCGACCACCGATTTCTACACCTTTCTAACGACGTCTGTGAGGCTCGCTACTAAATCCCCTGAAAGGCTTGTGGAAGGGGTGTTTAGAGGCCTGGAACTCATGTTACCGGAGCCATAGCCGAGGACGGCAGTCGAAATCGCTTCTGACTGGGTTTTGACGGGTCACGAGCGGCTTTCAATGTCCAGACCAATCGCCCTAACACTCGCTCCAGGTTGAATGACTCCACCATTGTCCATGCTGCATGACAAATGAACTAACTTGGGTTCGCTCGTTTTCCATGGGGCTCAAGCATGTAAGCTACTAGGCTACCAAGGCCTCGGTCTCTTAAGTTGATTCATGCATTTGGAGACTTGGTGTTTCCTTGTAGGATAAATGACACTTGGCCAGAAGAATTCTTTAAATTTTAGGGTTGTCTTTAACAATATTTGGGTACGTGTCACAAAGGTCTTTTTACATACCGGTATGTTATGATTGCCTCGCCCAAGGCATCACGTACAAGAGTTAGGTGGCTTGGGCTAAACGGTGATCACCTCAAGCAACCCTTCAACCAGCATGACTGCTAAATACTTGCGTTTGGCTGATCGGGGAGGGCTAATTTGTTTGGGGAAATCTACGTTTTGCTTGACGGGGCCATGGACCAAGTCTCTCTCGTCAGAATGTGCTGTACACTTACATTAACATGAAAAGCTTGTGAAATTGCCGCCCTTGGTCTTGTGGAAAAGACAAAGCTCGCAACCTTTCTTGTTTATTCCCCTTTAAAGATGTACTGCATGTCCCTTCTAAACACGCATCTTCGTGGTCAGCCCTCCGCTGTCCATCCATGAAATCTGAAGCAGCCTTTTATTGGCGATTAGAGCAGTCACCGGATGCCGCCCGCAAAATAGGCGGTTGTATTGCCCAGAGACCTCGATAGGACGCATCCGTCTTTAGAGGAACTCGCTCGCTGTGGTGACATTTGTCCCTTGATTGAGTTTGTTCAGTTAGCCAAAGAGTCATTTCCCGCAGGTAACGCACAGTTTGTGATAGACGAGGCTCATAGCAGTGGTGTTCTTGGCCCAAGAGGCCGCGGATTAGTGAGTGATATCGCTACCATGCATCAGAGCGAGCTTTGTCCGACTTTTAGTGATATTCAAGGCCCAGCAACTAGGATTTGGAAAGGACATCACCATTCAAGTCCACGTATGCAGCAAAACACTGGGAGCAACAGGCGGTACTTGGTTGCAGGATTTTAAACAGAAGGTCATACGTTGACACTCTACACAGAGGCGTCATTCTATGCAACCAGACCATTCGAAACATGATTATTCAGAATGCAATATCAGTGACTTGCTGTGGTACACCATGGATTTTAATGGTAGGTAGCTTGCATTCGTGCCGGTTATCAGCTAATCCTCAATCGGGAGACCTTGGTCATCTCTAGGTATTCTCCAGAGTTACTGAAAGTACTCACATACTGAAGCGACTCTCGATAGCTCCTTGGTGGGCAGTAGAGAGAACAGTCGTGTTTATTCCCAAGGTGAGCTTATCGTGTCAGTCGACAGATAATCCGCACACCAGAAGCACTTGACAGAAATAGACAGCCAGTGATAGGCGTTAATCAGTCTAGGAGCGCTCCTAGATCTCTTAACCCGTCCCACTTTTGGTTCGGAGAGAGTGCTTTGGTACACGGATTATTCGTCGACCTACCTGCTTGCCAAGGGACGCTTTTCGTAAATATCGAGAAACTCGTGCCGGGTTTAATAGCTAGTGTTAGTGAGAAACGCCAAAAAGATAGATAACAATCCACTCGGGACATTTTACCGTCCGCCGTAAACCACAAGAGGGATAAGCCAACGATCCTCCCGCGAGTCAATCGTCTCAAGATCTCTATAGCAACACTACACAAAAATCGACCACCCATCATCGCTATGCCGTTGCTATCACTCCTTATGCTGTAACATGTTGCCGTAAGAAATGCTATAGGACTTGCAGCTTGTCCAACGGTCACTACAGGCGTAATATTTTAGCAATATAACAACAGACACTACAGTTTTATTTCCAAGGTGATGCTACCTTCTGACTTTTCGACAAATACAAATAGTTATAATACCTTTATATAGAGTAAGGATTCATGGGTATCTGGACCGCGATACATCAGGTAGTACATATCGATGGCCCATGTCGTGATTCAAAACAGGAAGACGCCACAGGAACCGACCTTTACATGGAAGTTGACTTTTACAAAGCAAAAATTGCCTGAGGTGAGGACTTACGGTTAGCCAAGGCCATCCAGAACAAGAGTTGCCCTCTTGATGAGACAAGACAAGGACGATGAAAGGGCATCAACCAGATTGTTCATTTGAAGAAAAATGCCAGTGATAAGCTAGTGGAAAGACGTTAGAAACATCAAAGTCAAGGGCGACTGTGATGTTGACGAGTGTCACTAATGATCTTGCAGAATTCCGATTTAAGAAAGTCATCAGCATTTAGAGTCTTGGACAATGCTAGTCGAAACATGAGACCTATTGTAGTTTGTTCTACTAAAACAATCTTGTAATTGGGACGAGAGCCAGACCTTCTCGATACGTACATCAAGTTGATTAAATCTGCGCTACATCTACACGATGAGCTCCACCACCCAGTCTCATTCTCCATCAGTAACCGCGCGAAAGGCGGCGGCGTCGGAGCTTGCGCACCATGCGGTGCAGCGACGATCTCTCATTTCTTCCAAATCCACTGGATCCAACGGGAATCTCGTTCTTCTGCTGAGTTTTCTCAGTCCGAGTAGCTGGAAGCTGGTCTTCAGGTTCAGACTTAGGGACAGCCTGTTGATGGCACTGAATGGCTTGCTCAAGAACCTCGCGAGCTTGCTTCTGGGCAGCCTCGTCGAGAGCCTTTCGGATGGCCTCAGGAATCTGGGTTGCCAGGTTGGTGACGAGCTGGTTGGCCGATGCAAGGCTCTGAGCGGTTGCTTGGTTGTTGTAGATCTGAGGCTTAACAAGATTGTTCAAGTGAGCGAGGGAGGCATTCTGAAACTCAAGCTGCTGCCTCATGACTTTGTTCTGCTGTTCAAGATCGCTGGTTTGTCGCTTGAAGAAACGGCTTTGTTTTTCCACCTGCTGATGAAGGGCACCAGTCTGTCGCTGGAACAAGTTGTTTTGCTGCTGAAGAAAGCCGGTTTGCTGTTGGAAGATCTCGCTTTGTTGTTTGAGATTGGCTGCTTGAGCACCAAGTCGACCAACGTTCATGCGAAGGGGTCCAGTAGCATCGGAAATGCCCTGCTCAATGGTATGCTCGACCATAGAGCACATGTCATCATTGACATTCACGAGATCTTGCTGGGCAGGACTGTTGATTCCGCGATGCTGCAGCATAGTGTTGGCTGCATTGTAGTGGCGCTGCTCGTTCTCAACTGCTTGGAGGTAACAGTTGACGCGGCGCGTGGCCTCTTGCTGAGTCGCATCGTGGGAGGTCCCATGACGTTGCTGGATGCGATTGGCAACCTGGTCTCGAAAATGAACGTACGACTCTGGAGCGGGAGCCAACAGGTCGCCGCGAAGGCGTCGGAGGTACATCAGCGCAAGGAAATCTTCGGCGACAGCATCTGGGTCCAAAGCAGCCTCCGGCGTAGCGGGAAACTCTCGGTTGTGTCTCGCCTCTGCGACCGACAATGACATTGCATGGAGTTGATCAACCGAGTAGATGGCTCCATTGGACAGTATAACGTTTGGCGATGGAGAATTGTAGAGAGCAGGGCATTGGGGTGTATCGGGTCTGGGTAAGAAGGCTTCGATGGGCGACTCAGGAGGAGTAGTGCCCTCAATGGTAGCGCTGTCCTTGGTGGAAGTGGCATCTTTGGTAAAGGTAAACTCCTCAGCAGGAGTGGTACCCTGACGAGCAAGTTTCTCCAGCTTAGCGACGACCGGAGACATGGCCTCATAATCAGGCATGAAGACATCAGACTCGGAATCGCTATCCTCAAAGGTAACAGCGGGAGGTGTCGAGGCTGGAGAAGGAGGCCACATGATGAAGAATCGTCGAACAGCAATGAAGCTCGAGTATGAAACAGAAATACTGCTTGCTCTAGTACGAGTGAAGCAAGAGACGAGCCTGTCTTGAGAGCATTAATATAGAGCTGCAGAACAGGAAGAGATGCAATGACACTCACGAGAAGTAGGTTGGACCCTTCCTTGGTTCGGACGAGCTCTTCAATCAGCAAAAGCAAACGAAGCTAGAAGCTGCGTTCCCTGTTGGTAACAAGAATAGCGTTGGTGATGAAGCTCGGTGTTGGTGAAAAGGGTAGAGCCAACAGCAAGTTTGCTAGACTAAGGAGGAAGAAGACCAAGATCCTTGAGAGGGGAATTGAACAGAGATGCGGAATCGAATGCATAACTGTTAAAGACTGAGTACAATAGAGGAAACTGGTAAAGTTTCCTATTGTTCAATGAGTGCTTGAATGTAACAATAGGATCCAGCTTGATACGGTGGGGCTTGAACAGCACCACTGGCAGTGCATGGCCAGGGGGCGAGAAAGGCAGAGGTCAGCTTATCTATACTGATTCTCATTTTGGGCATTTCTGGTTACTGCTTAGGTCTCTACGAGTGAATTTTCGCAGAGTCTTGGTTCGGTGGGAGCCTTGGGGAAGACAGTGTGGATAGTCAGATATATGGTGTTGACACTCATTCGTCCTGACTTTTTAGATCTACGAAAATCACGGCAAGCAAATGAGTATTAGAGAATCAAGTATGGGAATTCATGTCGTTACTTTTATCCCCTGAGGCTATCCTCAATCCATGCTACTGCTACCCTAACTCTGCGCATACGCTGTCACATCCCAATCAGATATCTAGCCTGCAATGAGATCGGTCAAGTCACAGTGATGTTTTTGTCCCAAAACTTCTTTCTTCGCCTTGTAGTCGGTGATCTATTTGGCTTAATCCTGAGAACCACCCTCCTCAGAGGCCGGAGGATCTATCGTGAGGGAGTCAGTGCAAGCTCAAGATGTTAGACATTGATGCTTACCAGAGAGGGGAGAGCCGCCAGACTCAGAAGCCTTGGGGTCTTCCTCCTTCTTGACCTTGCCCTTGCTGGTGGAAGCTTTGGGCTTGAAGTCTTCTTCATCTTCAGACTCCTTCTTGGCTTTGGCGCGAGGGGTTCGCTTCTTGACGCTGCCAGTTCCCTCGGCCTTGGACTTGCGCTTAGTGGGGGTGGATGGAGGAGTATCGGTTTTGCCATCACCGTTGACGAGGGCACCAGGACGGTTGATTCCGTGGGCCTTGAGCATACGCTCGTATCGCTTCTGGCTGTTGTGCCAAGGGTCAGTGTTTGTTACAGATGGTCGAAGAGGGGGATACTAACGCAGCAGCCTTGGTGACGATCTCGAGCTCATCGGCGACGGCCTGGAAGTCAGGCTGAATTTGTTAGCCGTCAGCAATAATATGAAAAGAAGGGTTTGGACTTACTCGGCCGTTGCTCGTGTGTCCAATGCAGGACACAAGGAACTTGACCTGATCGGCGGGCTCTTGCTTGGACATGATGTCGGATGTTTGATCTGTTCAAAGTGAGTGTTGGGCTCGATATGGCAAGAGGGATTAATCGAGTAATAGAAAAAAGAAGTGAAGACGTTGAGGAATAGCTTACTGTGTTTGGGGTTGATGATGTGGTTGAGTGTTGCGGTGCAAATATGTGCGCAAAGTTGGGAGGTTAGAAGCTGAAAAATTCAGGACAAGACGCGACGAGTACAAGTAGAGGCGCTCTGAGTAAACAAAATTCTTGTCGAGAGCAAACAAGGAAAAGAATGGAGCAAACGCTGGCCTAGGCAGATGACGCGTTGCTCCAGGTGAATGAATATCAAGACGGGACGAAGAGGCAGCAACCAAACAAAGGGCGTCCACTGCAGCTCTCTATTAGGGCTAACCAGGCATTGGATGAATACACGGGAAGATAATAGAATAGAAAAGAAGCCTCTGTAGAAATAACAGGCAAAATCCGTTCCATGGATATGCTATCAGGACACTCCTGGTTTGACAGTTGCTGCCAGCTGCCAGCTTGGTTAACAGTGAGACGTCATTAAGCACAGCCAGCACCTCGTATGACCAGACTCAAACTTCCAGGGGGCCATTTAGAAGAATCTTTTAACGGGTCTTCACAATTGAGTCTATTCATAGGGTCTATGGGATGCCTACTGTGATCGAGGCTATCCGCATGCTCAATTCAGGGGTAACCTCTTGTGATGATCCGTAGAAGTACATTACAATACCATATATTTATTCACGATTAAATTAAAAGTTTAATCGGTAAACTATCTCAAGGATTCACAGCGTCTTTGAAATCCGTTCCATGGCGTCGTCTTGTGTTGCTGTATCATCCCCACCCCTTACACTCCGCATCTGATAGAGATGAGGCAGGGTTCATGAAGACCACCATTGTTTGAACAAATGTTTGAAATCACAAGTAAGTTTAGGTTTCCAGGTGGATTCTACTGTCTCAATGCCATTTTTGTAATATCGTGGGGATATTGCTAGCCAGATCCCTTGGATCCCAACATTGTGTGTATGTGTGTGATATAGTGGTGAATCTCACCCCACCATACAAAATCCGCAATACCAAGCTCTCAGATCATCTGAATATCTGCTCTTCAGTTCGTGTCGTCTTCCTGATCCTCATCCTTGACTTCCTTCTTGTCTTCAGATTTGGTCTCATCCTTGACCTCGTCATCTTCCTCGGTCTTCTTGACAGCCTTCTTGCGAGAAGCGCGAGGCTTCTTGGTGACCTTGTCTCCAGCGGCACCGGCGGTCTTGCGAGGGCTCGCGCCGGCAGAGCCTTGATCGTTGCGCCAGCCGTGGCGGACGGACATCTGGCGGAAGCGCTCCTTGGCACATTTGGCGTCCTTGAGGCTCAGGGTCTGAGCAACGGCGTCCCAGTCGGCGTCGGGCTTCTGGGTCATGTTGTCGAAGATGGCCTTGATGAAGCGAAGCTCGCCATCAGTGAGGCCAGTGGGGGAGCCATCCTCGCCGGAAGTCTTCCTAGGAGGCATGATGATTGGTGAGCTTCATTGTGGTTAGTCCATGGTCAGGGATATCGTGAACTTGGGAATGAGAGACATACTGGTGGTGATAAGTATTTGAGAGGTGTAGGGTGTATTTAGTGTCAGGTTTGTTTGACTGTTGAAGTTGTTTGCTGCGGGTGGGAAGAGAAGTGTTGGTGTGAGGATGAAAAGGTTGGGAGGGAGGACGATGGAAGGAGAGATTTTAAGGCTGGGGCAGCGCAGGAGAGGTGCCAGAGATTTAGGGTGAAATATGGGCTAGCTCCAGCGGAAAATTGCAAACAAGCAGTGAAAATAATTTTCTATTGTTTGGTCGCAGTCACCGAGACAATAGCTTGCGGTGCCAGTGGCTGGCGAACTGGTGCACTGGCAGCCAGAGCGGAGAAAAGGGACATAAGGTGAGCTCGACCGCTATAGGGGGGATATCGATAGCTGTGGTCTTTCAGAGAGCTAAAGACTAATTTGATAGAGAACATAGTGATACCAAATAGACTTGTTCCCAAGTCCTGCTGGGAGTGGTATATTCAAGATGAGGGCAAGCTCGCGGATGATATTGCTCAACCACAAGATATCTATCGGGACACCTACCACCATAACTCACTTATAAATGATCACCGAAACTGTGCCACTATGTTCGAGTGCTAGAATTGCAAATTTATTATTGCGCCTTCATATCACTATGCAGTATCGAGCAGCTAGTTGTTGCGTCTTCAGATCGCACGTTCATCCCAGCCGAACCAATCCTCCCAGACTCTCTCCACAGCTGTCATGGATGAAAGATTCCAGAGTAAAAGCTGTATCGCCCCATATAGGCTAATGAGCTTACTGAAAGAAGGGGTAGACAAACGCCTCATCAGGGCCAAGCTCATCATTGCCACCGAGGTCCTCCTTCTCAGGGGTCTTTTCCATGTCTCGACCTTGTCCCTTGGCGTCTGGCTTCATGATATCCTCATCCTCGTCGAAGAAATCGTTCTCCTCTTCCTTCTTCACCTTGCTTCCTTTGCCTTTGCTCTTGGTAGCACTGCGAGGCGTCTTCTTGGAGACTCGGGCGCCAGTGCCCTTCTTGGGAGTGGCGGGCGCACGAGCGGGGGCAGTAGTCTCAGTAGAGATTCCGAGCTTGCGCTTGACCTGGCCGAAGCGAACCTGGGAGATCTTGAGTTAGTACGTGGTTGGAGGCAATGAGGTGGTTCATGACAGGCGACGATATTGGAAGACAGGGGAGGCATGATAACTCACCTTGGCGACGTCAGCATTCTTGAACCCAGACTCGTCGGCGACAGCGTTCCAGTCAACGTCGGCCTTGTTTCGGGTATGCTTGACGATGCTGAAGAATAGCATAGCCTCAGCGGCGGTAGGCTCCTTCTTGTTGTCGGCCATGGTAGCAATGTTCTAAACAAGGTCAGCTCAAATAATCTTCGGTGCAAGAAGAAAGCAATAATAGTTTACTAAATCTATTTCAGAAGTGAAAGCTTGGGTGGTTTTCTGGTACAGTTATTGCAGAAGATGGATGCGAGAAAGAAAAAGGTTAGGGTGGAGGGGATGTGCATATGCGCTTGAGGAGTGAGGAGGTTTAGGTGTTAAATCCTAGGGGAGAAATAAATCACAAATGCAGAGAAATTAACAGAACCGAGGTGAATGCGTTGCCAGTGTTTGGCCCTGAGGAGACTCGAAAAAGAGGTGGTGGGTGCACTGAATAGGTTGCAGCATCGCAATAAGGGGGAGCCTGTTTGCAAAGCTGGCGCTCTGTTCGCCGTGGTTGCACTGTTGATGAGTTTTGCTAGGCTTTCTCTCTGGTTTCTGAAAGACTATGCTATTACTAACTATCAGTATAACTACTGACTTACACCGAGCTAGACCCTCGACCGGAGAAACTACGTGCAGAGGAAGATTCACTAAACATTGCGATACACACTGCAAAGGCAATAAGAATATGATCGAGAAATCTCTCCAATTAGACTGCAAACAGAAACGCTAGTGTACAGATCGTAGTGCAACATATGAGTTCCAACAACTTGCAACCTTTTTATCCATAATTTATTGTCCTCCCAGGGACAATAATGATAGTCGATATCAGTGGGCAAATCAAAGCAGAACCCAGAGCTAAGCATTACCAAGATAGCAAGGAGACGGGAAAAGCAACCATATGAGAGAAATCATTGTCATCATGTCATGAAAGCAAACGCAGTCTACCAAATCACCAATTTTTTACATCAGCAACCCTCTATCCGTGCCTTGTCGTATCGTTCTTCTCCGGGTGGGTATCAAAAGGAATGGTCGTTGAAATGATCAGTCCACTCAGGGCTGCAATCCGCCAGAGACGAGCCACCGTTGAGATCAAGAGCCGCAGGGCTCTGGACGTCACCGAGAGCAGACTTGTAAGACGTCAAGTCGTAAGCGGCGTCAAACGTATGAAAAGGAGACTGCCCCATAGCAATGGGATCATGGGCAGGCTGAGCCATGAAGTCAGGGGCACAGTCCATTGAAGGACCAAAGCCATTGCGCAGTCTAAGGTCCTCGAGAGAAGCGGGGTTGATGGCAAGGCCTTGAGCCATGTCATCGCTGCAAGGGGTGAGGAATCGAGGGTTGAAGTCGTCACGGTTGTCGGTAAGGTAAGGGGAAGAGGTTGAAGCCGAGGCGGGGGAGAACTGCGCCAGATAACCATGTTGGTTTTGCTCCTGTTTGATGGTAGGACTGTGACGAACTTGAGCATAAGACGAGAGGCTCACGCCTGATTCTGACTTGACAAGGCTGTCTCTTTTAGGCTGTTGCGTCTTTTTCGACTTTGTTACCCGAGACTTGTCGGCAGGACGAGTCCTCTTCTGCGGCTCGTGGCCACTGACAGTAGCACGGAACCGAGCGAAGCGCATCCTCGCAGCGTGACCGTTGGTAATGGGCTGGAGGAGGACAGGATCCGAGGCGACTTGATTCCAGTCGATCTGGAGAGTGTGTTAAGAGGGTAATTCCGAGGAAATTCAGGGTTGGGGCGACTCACGTCTTTAAGGTTCTTCTGGTTCAGGATGGCCAACAGGAACCGAGCCATGGCGTTCTCGCTGTTGGGAGTCATTATGACGGGAGTTTCCTGTTGAGAAGAGGATGGAAAGAATACAATGTGGCGGGTTGTGGCAAGAACGAGGCTGCAGAAGCAGGCAGAATAGGGAGAAGGGAGATGGATATATAGGTAGATTATAACATAGAGTGGTGATGCCAGGCAGCTGTGGCTTATGGATGCCTCAGCAGGACCGTGAATATGATGAATCGGGATGAAATAGCGGCCCGAAAGAAAAGTTGTGGAGTTGATTTGACTCTGAGTCACCGTCACCGTGAAACCTGACGCCGTGAACTCGAGGATATGGTCCGGCAAGGCTGAAGCGCTCCCAGGGATTAATCGAGTGGATGGAAGCAGTTATAGATGAGTGGGTGATAGGGATGTTGCAGGAGTTGAGGGTTTTCTGGCCAACGAGATGGACGAGGCGGAAGGGGAACGGGCCGAGAAAGGCGTCTCGGCTGGAAGCCCGTCGTTGAGGGGATGGTCAGCTGAGCCGGTCTATATGTGCATGTGTAGCGTATAAATAGTCATGTAAGGAGTTGAAGCCTGAGGAAGAGTGTGAATGACACGATACAGGACGGTATGGTATGGCACGAGGCAGATGAGGCAGAACGAGACAGAGAAGGAGGGAAGGGATAGAAAGAACCAGCACCAAGAAAGAGGAGAGAGAAGGATCCGTATTATATTATACGTATGAGTCCGCTGTTTGCTAAGATCCATCCAGGCCAACCTAATGTGATGCCACACACACTCCCTCTCTTGTGGGGGATCCAGGCAGATACAGGGGGGATCTACCACCATCCAGGCACAGCATGGGTCTGCATCGAGCTGTCGTACCCATAGTGTGTAATGTAATGCGCAAGCCATTTAAAAAGTCTAAGAATTCCATGATCCATGATGGCGACGATGCCCCATAGTTGCCTGGTTCAAATTCGACCGGCATTCTCCTCCTGTCGGCTTTGAGACGATCCCTCCCGTCGATGGGAAATGGGGCGCGACGAGGGGCTGTAGCCGGAGCGAGCACCGCGTAAAGTGGTTGCTGACCCCCCGCTAAGCCCACTAAATCAAAGTCTAAGACCGCCCTAGCAGCCCCTGTCACCCGGGACAGGGTGTGCTGCAACCACAACGCTTCAGCGCTGCCGCAGGTCCCAGCAATTAATAGAATCCATCCATCCATGGAGACTTTCAAGAGTTGGATTGATCCATTGAGACAATAATTTTCACGCATTTTGGTCAAAACTAACATGTCTTAGTCTGGAATGAGATAAGTGAGCAATTGCGACTTGTCTATAGTTTACATAAAGCTCTCAATATTTTAAACTCTACTGACCCTCGTAAGCTCAATCACAGCCAAGAGCAATCAACCACAGCCAAGGTTTCTCAATCGACGCAGCTACAAGCTAAATCAGGCTTGGACAGGGGTGGCAAGCCCAGGAATGGAGTGAAACCACAAAGTGTGACTCATTGCGCGGGTCACCGACGAATTATCAATGGCACATCAGGCATACCATATGCAACAACGCAGGGGTGAAAACTGTAACTGACCTGGTTGGGCAACTTGACGATCTACAGCGAGAGCTATAGCTGTTTAGACGGCCTCGTGGCATTTTTGATGCTCCAGATATAATTGGTTCAAGTGATGAATTGAGCTTGAGCTTGTGTGTGGTTTGTAGCGAAGCTTCAACGTTGAGGATGCATGTTTAAAATGGACGAATAACTTGTGATTGCGACGAGACAAGAGGCAGCAAGGTCTGGGGCCTCGATGACAACGCCTTGACGCTCAAGAACGAAAGAAATTGCACCATGCAGCCGATCCGCCCAGGTTTGCTTTGCCTTTGGCCTTTTGACGCTCACCTGAGGGGTGTAGCCTGGGAAAAAGTTGACGGGTAGTGCTTGGTCGCAAGCCGTGACGACGACGACGAAACCCAGCAATTCAACAACCAGAGGAGCTCTGAGGATCTGGAAAATTCGCAGACGGCTTAATTCAGGTTGAAACATTCATCTTTAGTGGTGATGGCCGCTTCCATGGTCGCGCATGGCTCTCCGTCTCATGCATGGTCGTTAGGGAGGGCATAAGATGAAGTGGGTGGGAGACGCGACGGGCGCGAAGCTGGTGGGGCCTTGCTCATCAGGAAATGGGAACGAAAGCACGTGAGGGAACCTCGTAAAGCGGCTCCACTCAATGTCCTCTTTTCTTGTCCCCTCCGAATGACCCCTTGCTTCCGGTTGTGGCGCAACTCAGAGCCTCGCCGCACCGATTAGCAGATGATCTAAACGTTTGGTTTAATTAGTTCCGTTTCGGGCGACCGTTTGTTTACGTAGTTTTGCCGTTTGTGAACATTCTTATTTGCTGGCCAACCAGGTTCTTTTGTGTTGTTGACTTGTTGAATCCCGTCTTTGATGAGTGATGTGATTGCTACGACAAGCCAAGACATGTTACCCTCGGCTGAGTACTGTAGTTGCATTTAAGTTTCTGGCTATTCACCTTGGTTCAGTTTATTCTCCTTATTCAGGGACAGATTGCGACGGAATCAATGCCCTTTAGAAAGCCAGGGTGCCGCCAACTACAGAAAATTTAAGAAGGCTCTGAAGAGCCACAGACATAGGCACCATCCCAGTCCATCTATATCAAACAGCTCTAGTCATTAAATACAGAAAAAGCAAAAAATCACAAAGTTTTTCCTTCCAATAACATCTTGGTCGATCTCGATAACATTTAATAAGCTCTTGCATCGGAGATACCATTCATCCGGGCCCGACAGCTGCCTCCCCAATGCCAAGAAGGAAGCTTGGGCCATGCCGGCTTTCAAGGTCCCTCAATTTCCCCCAACCTCGCGCCGCAGCGGCTCCCTTAGCAATTTCTCCCGTCACTATCAATTTTCCCATTGATCCAGCCGTTGCCTTAACAGCGTCTAACCATCTACAGTCGCGTTGCCGCCTTGTTGACCATCAATATTTGTCACGTCGACAATCGCATTAACTGCTTCTCTCCAGCATGAACAATAAAAACTGGAATGACAGGGCTGACAAAGACTTGTTCTTTACTATTCTCTCTGTCAAGAACATTGGCGTCATAAGCGGTTCTGAATGGACCACAATTGGTAACCATATGAGAAGTTTGGGCTATGGCTTTACCAATGAAGGTTGTCGGTAAGTACTTATACTCTTGTTATGTCATACTTCTCACCTCACCAATTGCATTGCAATTGTCCTCCGATTAAACGATAAACTGTTTTATCACGCACAGCAATTGATGTTGGCGCTTCGCTCTACGCGTCAACCTGGCTTATACCCGCTGAACAATCATATCACGTACATCTATCTATACAGACAGTCCTTAACATGTATCCAACTCGCTGCAAACATCGAATTGACTCTTTCAAAACACATATCAACTCTTTGACAAGTACAAGTCTAACACGAGTCTAGCCAACATTTTCAAGGCCTCCGTCGGGCTCAGAATAAGGCAGAGACGACTGGTCCTAATGGCGATAGTGCACGAAGGAATGATCCAACCATGAACCCAATCACACGTCGCCCTGGGCCTGGGAGAGGTCGACCAAGAAAGCAACCTCCTGCTGCTGTAGCTGGTGCTCCTGGAGAGGGTGTTCCTAACCCACCGTTGGCGCCTGGCATCGTTCCCGGACCCCCCAATTCTGCGCCTCTTTACCCTCATCCCCAGGTATCCCCGGGTTATGGTGTTCCTCCTGGCAGTCACCAGCCCGTGGCTCCTCTACCAGCTCAAACGGCCATGCGGCCTGCAAGCATCCCTCCTGCGCCTCCTGCTCAACCAACCCTCGCTCCTAGTAACGCAGTTCCGGGGCAAGGCTCAGTCACGTACCCAAGTCCTCCTCGTGCGCCTGAGCTCCCGCCAAATCCTCCCCATCTCCATCCTCTACAGCATGGTCAGCAACCTCAGCCTGACCAGCAACTTCAATCTGACCAACAGCCTCAACCGGGTTATCAACCTCAGCCAGGGCAGCAGTCTCCACCTGAACAACAACCCCAAACTGTTGCACAGCCCCAGTCTGAACAAGAACCTCATCCTGACTACCAAACCCAAGACCTCCAACAACAGACTGCAAGGGATATTCGAGAAGCCACCGATACAAGTGCTACTTCTCAGCCTCCACCGGTAGAGCAGAACCACGAGTCTCATCCCGCTGTTGCTTCGGAGCACTTGGAACAAGTGAATGAGGACATTGATGCCGATGGTGATGCGGACGGCGATGACGATGGTGAAGCGGATGTCGACAACGATGAGCCTGATGCCAAGCGGCCGCGGTTGGGTTCGCCGGAGCCTCCCAAGGACGAAGACATGGATGATGAAGCTGTTTTGGCTCTAGCAGCCCACAGTGGGTCTGCGGACTTTGCTTCTGAGTAAGTTTCCGCATGTATTGTCACTAGCCAATGCAGACTAACCACTACTTAGTTTTGCTACATATGGTGAGGCATAGGAGCCCACGTTTTGAAACAGTGATACCACGGGTATGGGCGTTAGAAACCAGGAGTTGCTCAAATGGCCCTTGTTTTTTTAAGGGACGGGATAGATATGAACAAGCGAGGAAGTGCCTTTGTTTTTTTTTTTTTGTTTTTTTTTTTTTTTTTTTTTTTTTTTTTNNGAATAGGTATGTGTATAAAGGGGAAAGGTCTGGGTTCTTGTTGATGCCAGACAACTATCGGAGTATATTATTTGTCAGTGTATATCATTTGTTTATGGATATGCCGGGGGGTTTTGCGGGTAGATAGAAAACAATATAAGACTTGTAGAGGGTTTCGTTAAGAAAGGGGCAAACTGCAGTGCAAGACGGTCCACGTTTTCAAAGTGACTACAACGGTTCTTCTAAATGTCAAGGCAGTGGCGGCTTCTAGCTCGGCAGTCTTGGTTGTTAATGATCCAGAGCCATTGTTCCCTTTGGGTCATATAAATCAGCAGTCATTGTTCAAACCTCACCCGCCTTTTTTTTTTTCTCTCTCATCAACCTCGTGCTTCAGTTCTTCAATCCGCCATCTTCAACCACAACTTCTCTCAACACTTTACCGAATCATCATCATCATCACCATCAACAACTCGAGTCATCATGCCTGGAAAGCCGAGCGACTGGGACAACGCCGACTTCCTCATGGATCTCACCGTCGCTCTGTACACGGGTGCGCAGGTTAACAAGGGCTTGACCCCGGCCATCAAGGAGGGTATCGAGGAGTATCTCAAGAGTCGAGGACACTCGACTTCCTTTGACGCTGTTCGGTATGTGCTCGTTTTTCTTTTCTTTTCTTTTCTTTTCTTTTCTTTTCTTTTCTTTTCTCTCTCTCTCTCTTTTTCTTTCTCTGTTGTTTCTGCTTCACTTTCAAGGTTCTCGTTACATGGGCTTTCTGCGTGGTGCTTGGCTGTGCAATCACTGGGGTATACTCTACTCACAAGCTGTGATTGCTGGTCACATTCGAGTGCAAACTTGAGCTGCATCTCCTTCACTTTTTTAGCCTAAGTCTTAGGATCTCGAGCGGGGATAAGTATCCTCGCATCTCATCCCCATTCTCTTCTCCCTTCATCCGCTTCTTCCTCAACCCCTAAACAAGATACACCACTGCATCAACACTGTCACGCTCTTCCTGTACATCCAAACACAATGGCCAAGCGTCTGATAATGCAGTGGGACGCCAACGTCCATGAGGATATCCTCATTTGCATGTTTCAGCACATCAAGCCCAGCGCCGAAGATTGGAGCAATGTCATGAATGATTTGCAGGCAAAGGGATACTCTTTCACTGAAGGTGCTCTTCGGTATGATTCTTGGAAATTCGCTGCTGTTTTTGTTTGCTGCCTAAAATTTCTGTTGCTTTCTTTCATGCTTGCATTTCTTCTCATCCTCCCCCTCTTCCACCTTATCTTGTCTTAAACCTCTTCCATCTCTCTTCATCTACCATCCCACACCAACACTTCAGCACATACTTCCTTTCCTTTGCCCATCCGTCATCATGTCTACCAAGGCCTCAGGAAAGCCCACTCGTGGCTGGGATGCCGCGTCCCATGAGGATCTACTCCTTTCTCTCCTAGCGGAGATCAAGCCCAGCAGGGCCGACCTCACTAGTGTAGCCGAGAAGATGCGCAACAAGGGCTACTCTTACTCTTATGATGCGATCAAGTACTTTGAACTCTTCTCTATGTTGTTTTGTTTTGTTCTGCATTTCATCGGTCGCTCTTCTAAAGATAAACTAACTTCTCTCTTTAGCCAGCATGTCCAGAAGCTTCGCAAGAACCGTGACACCGCCGGCATCCAGAACGCCGGTTCCGAGCCTTCTACTCCTCGCAAGCGAGCCTCTGGCGCCAAGACTCCCGCCAAGCGCACCCCCAAGAAGAAGGTAGTCAAGTCTGCATCTGTTGCTGAGGACGACGACGACGATCTCGAGGAAGAGAAGTTGCAGCTGAAGTTGGAGACTGATGCCATGGATGGGGACCTCCCTTCTCCCTCACCTCTCAAGCGTCGCCGCACTGCTACTCCCAAGTAGGTTCTACCCTCGTCTCAGGTTCGCTGGATTTTCTAACTATCTCATAGGGCTGAGCCTAAGGAGGAATCCAGTGAGGAGCTCGACCATGGTGAGATCTAAAATCAGAACCTACATCGGTAAGTTGACACTTGTTGCCCTTTTCACACTTTCCCTGTGCTAACGATCTGATAGACTCGGATCGACGAAGATCAAAGAGTGTCTACATGGGACGGGCATGACCTCGCTCTCAGAAGGCTTGCATACTTGGCGAGCTCTCAGCAAAGCGCGAATGATGAACATTCAGTGGTGGACGGACAGGCTTTTAGGCCAATCGCAGAGAAATAGGGGATGAGATCAGGCTATGATGATTTCCATACGCCTTGGATGTAACAACAGACTTGCCATTTGAGGGCAATATTAGTAGCATGTCTCTGCGATGAATTTAAAAAATACCACCCACAGCTATTGAGCATGGTGATACTGTTCTGTTCGTGAGGCGTAGCTCTTCTTTTTTTGAGATCGATAACCACGGAATCGTGATATGGGACATGGAATTTTGCCGTTATCTCAAGTAAAGCACTCGGAACCAGCCTGAAAACCAATTTGAGCCCTAAAACTCGTGAAGATGGTGAAGCATCGAGTTGAGGATTAGTGCCTACTCGTTCACTCGTCTTCAATTAACTAACTTATTTACTGGGCGAAGAGACCCGGCACCACTACCAGTTGCACGGCAAAACGCAGCCTACGCTCTCAAATCCATCTTACTACTCTTCCTTGGCTGCGCACTTTTCTTCTTTTTCTTCTTCTTCTTCTTCTTTCCCTACTCACTCTTCAATCTCTTTCATCCTCCTCGCTCTCAGCCTCCTCCATCTTTCATCCTCCACCCCCCGCCCCTTTTCCTCAAAACCTCCCACCTCCACCCTCCAACACTCACACAACATCTCATCCTCAACAACAAACCATCTTCTTATCCATCGCCATGCCTCCCGCTGAGAAGAAGTGGGACGCCAACGCCGAACGCGACCTCTGCGTCGCCATCATCATGGGCGCCATGGATGGTGAGCGCATGCGCTACAACTGGCCCAAGGTCCACAGCTCCATGGAAACTCTTGGTTATTCTTTTACCAAGGATGCCATCTCGTACGTATCTCTCCATTTTCTCTCTTATTTGTGTTGCCTCTTTTTTTGTTTTTCTTTTTTTTTTCCCCCCCCCGGAGACTTGCTATCCAACATATCCATATCCATCATGTCCAGATACTCACCAGTAAATCAGGCAGCACTTCAGCAAGTCCATCATGCGTGACTTCAAAGGCCGTCATGGCGAGACCTCTGCCAGCGGCTCTCCCGCTCCGGTTCTCAAGAAGACTCCTGCCCGCAAGCGCGCCACCCCTGCCAAGGGCCGCAAGAAGAAGGTCGTCTCTGAGGACGACGACGACGATGAAGATGAGACCAATGTCGAGTCTCCTGTCCCTAAGAAGATGAAGCGCAAGAAGGAGGAAGAGGACGAGGATGTCAAGATGGACGAAGCGGAAACTGCCCAGAGCAACCGTGATCCCGGGTACGTTATCCCTTTATCTAGCAGCAGAGATGTGATGCTAACTTATTTATAGTGCTACTGCTACTGACAAAGATACCAACTTTGAGAACTGGCTTGCGACCAGCAACGAGGCCAAGGAGTGATGTTTTGTCGGGTCAAAGCCGGCATGGATTTGGAGATGATAAACTATCAAGGCTTGAGTTGGTGGCACTTTGGTGAAAGATGAACACAGGAGAATTATGATCCTGAGGAACCGGTTCGGTAACCATCACAATACAAAAGTCACTCTCCGATTCTTTCTCAAACCATGGTGCTTTGTGGTAGTGATCAAGTGAACTTTTAGCTGCCTGCCGATATGGTATGTGTCACTCTTGAAAAAGGCTGACCTGGTCAGAAGCTTCTCATAGAACATCGCAGAACCTAGCCTTAGCCGGTATTCACCGTGCGAATATTTCGGATTAGGACTCACTACGTGTGTGGTTCGAAGTGACTTGGTCTGATACTGAGGGGATCTAAAGCCCACGACCTGGCTCAGATGGTACTATTTCAACGATTCTTACAAATCTCATCAGCAGGCAAGCTTTCTTTATTTAACCTTGTTTAACGCTCAGGCAGCTGTACTCGACAGACGCATTGTGATCGGCTACTTGACATCCTCTCCCGCGTGCTATCTTCGGACGTACATGTTCACCAAGTTCCCAGCTCCCTCTATCCGCTCCCGGCGATATGTCGTGGCTTCGTTATTCTCACCAACACCAACTCATAGCCGAGATTGGTTATGCGGAGAGAAGGCTATCTAAAGCTAGTGCACACCTCATTGAGACTTAGCAAGGTTTATCCTGCCTACAAGCAACAAAGCAGTGGCACAGATGACTTAGCAGTTACATACTAGGTAGGGACAAGAGCGACATCCCGACCACACTGCCCTTTTTAAGTTGTCTCCCTTCCTTGTCAGCTATGTTAAATCGAAAGCACCCACTGCCTAACCCCTGTTGGAGATCATGATCGATTGCCGTGTCACGTAGGAAAGAGGAACATGTTACAGAGGGCAGTGGTAAAAACACATCGGAAATACAGCACAAATCAAGAAGCCAAAGTCGCGCCTCCATAATTTCTGTCACAATATGCATGTACAGCTTGAAAAGAAACACAATAACTTGGGCCTTTTCATTCATAGAATATCAGGCAGTACCATTAGGCGTCAGATCTGACAGACATCCTAGCATGGGTTCAATCAAGCTTAAAGACACATTCCCCGCCGCCCAAACGCCGGTCCAAATCCTCGGAAAATTCCATATCATCTCGGTCGTCGACCGTCCAGCCTGTTTCCTTCGCTGGTGCCCTTCTTCTCAGGGGCCTTGGTTTTGTCATCTCCCTCTCCCTTTCTCTTAACCGCGCCTCGGAGCGTCTGACCCTGGCCCGCAAAGTGAGGCCTGTTAGCATTCTCCTTCTCCTGTTCCTTGTCAGCATCCGTCTTGACAGGCTTGATCTCGTATCCGAAGAAAAGCTTGTTGGGTGGTAGACGGAGTGCTGCTGGGGCACCGTCACGCCTCTTAGGCATTCCTGGAATATCCACTGTAGGGACAGGAGTGGCTGGCTTGGGTGTCGAGGCCTTGCTGCCCTTCTTGGCAAGTCTTTGACCCTCTCCAAGGAAGTTGGTTACGTTGCTCGTCACTGATGGAGCAATAGCACTGTAGTTGATGGCTTGGGCCATGGTTCCCTGGTTGTGCAGTACACCTCCAGCAGGGACGCCGCCCCGTGTGCTTCTTGGGGTGCTGGTTCCGCTCTTGCGCTCGGGTTCCACGTAACCGACAGGCGGAGCGAACTCTACCGAAACATCGGTCTCGATCATGCTGACTCCCATCTTATCCGTCTCAGGCTTGACGTCGAGAACAGCCACATCATATACTTCATCGTTGTAGGCGAAGTTGAAAACATCGCCCTTAGTCAGGGTGGCAAAGTTGCGGAATGCCTTCTCCAGCACAGCCTTGGGATCGCTAATCTCAAGAAAGTTGACAGACTGAGGCTGCAGCTTGACCATCTTGGCCAGCTCTAAGGATGTAGTACGGATCTGGATCATGTCGCCAACGTCCATACCCAATGTTTCCATCATCTACTCGGCGTTAGTAACAAGGTATTTCAGTTTGAAAGCATCTTGTCATACCCATTGAGGAATGTATGCTCGGCCTTCCTCCGCAATGAACTCCAGTACACCTGCGTGCGAATGTCGCCCTTTTTCTCCGTTGATCAACTCCATGAGCAGTGGCCACTGTACGTGGAGCTTAGATACTTTGTCGAGGGCTGAGGGAGGAAGAATGATCTTGGAACCGTAGTTGAGCTCTGGCCTTTCGGCTCCAGGGGCCATGATGAGAGGATAGCATCGGTAGTATTCGTCGAAGCGTTGCACGATAGGTCGTCGTCCATGGCGAGCCATGTTGTAGAGGTGCTCCGGGTTAGCGGGATCATACCCGCCGCCAAAGCCTGAGTACTACAGATGTGTTAGGAATCGAGGACGGAATTATAAAGGCATGGCTAGGGGGCGAACCATGGTGAGAGTTGTTTGTTCGTGTACACAGTCGATTCAGCGATGTCGCAAATGTCAAGACGAGGTTTGAGGCACAGAGGCGGTCAGCGAACAAGTCAGTTGTCTTGCCTCTTAGCTTGAGGTGCTTCTTCTTCCAAAGTTTAGCGTGAGTCGTTAAGTAGTCGAAATAAATCCGACAGTGGTTCACGGTTTTAAGGTCGAGATGTTGAAAGGATGAGCTTGTCGATGCACGTTTGAAGGTTCAAAGCCCACACAGGTAACGTGGGGGCGGCTAGAGGCTACTAACAGAGGCAGCTCTTGATGACGCAGTTTGTCAGGCACCTCAAAAGGGACTAAGAGCAGGCAGATTGATCCTTCCATTATCAATCTTCACCACTCTTCGTTTACTTTCACAAGATATAGATATAAAACTGCAAATAGAAAACACTTATCATGATGAATTAAAATCTCAGCGTATCATGCCGCACTATCAGAGCTTGGCTCTTTTATTAAAGATATTAGGTACTGCATCCATCATGAGCGAGGCCAAGCTCGGTACTTGATCATACAGTGATTGCACACCTAAAATTCAGGTACCTGTCAGCTAACACCACCTCCCTAGCCACCTCAGGCCGCAGTGGAGGTCATTGCCTCAATAAGCATGGCGCAAATCACCCATGCCCCAAAGTTTAGAACGCCCAAGCTCCTTCAAGCTTCTTCTTTCACATTTGCGCAGGCAATTCAGGCAGTCATCATCGTTCAATACTATATCTCAAACGATTACTTTATTGGCATTTCAAGAGTTCCACCGTGACCATGGCGTCACGATATTCAGCAGCTCGTCCCAAGCGCGACGGCGAGAACTTTGCGCGTACCCATCACAACGAGGACGAGACTGATTCGAAACGGGTCAAGTTCGATGTACGAAACCCTTCAACACTCGCACCTGATGCTCGCGAGGAAGATGCCATCCTTGATGCAGATGTTATTGGTGGTTCCGCAGCAACCAAGCGAGGAGCTGTTAACCTCGACGGCTACGATAGCGATTCGGACAACGAGACCTTCAATGCGCGCGCTGAGAACCGCAAACGAGGCAAAGTCGATATTCTCGAACAACTCGACAACTACCATGCGAATAACTCCGAACCTACTGCTCCAGGCACTGCGGCTGGCGACGATGACGATGACGATGACGACATGTTTGCTGCAGAGGATGCCGATGCGGAAAAGGAGGTTCCTGAGGAAGGCGATTTCGATAAGAACGGTCGCAAGAAAGACAGAGTTCGCTTCCTCGATGCGGACCAGATCGTCGGTGTAGATAATACCAGCAGAGATAAGGAGGGGATTCGACTCGATGGGGACGAAAGCAGCGACGATGAGGCGGACGTGGAACTTGCCATCCAAGAAGAGGGCGTTGACGAAGAGGTTGGCGCAGGAGGGCTCAAGAAAAACGCTCCCAAGGTCGAGGCATTCAATCTCAAGCAAGAAATGGAAGAAGGCCAGTTTGATCAAGAAGGCAACTACGTCCGCAAAGGTGGCGATCCCGACGCTGTTCACGACAATTGGTTAGAGGGTCTCAGCAAGAAAGAGATGAGAAAGGCAGCAGCAGCGCACGAGAAGCGCGAAGCTGAGGCACGGAAGCAACGCCTGGAAGATGACGAGATCCTTGTATCCGAACTGCTCAAGACTCTGATCCTCAACCTTGAGCGCGCTGAGACGCCGCTTGAGGCCCTGGCTCGACTTGGTAAAAAGCAAACAAAGCCCAAGAAGATCCCCAAGTGGAAGCTTAAGAAGATGAACAAGGGTGCTGAAGGAATGGAGATTGACGGCGGTGAGAGCGCTGAGAACCCGGAGCAGAAGCGAATCAAGGCGTCAATCGATGCCATCACAGAAGCAGCAGATAAACTATTGAGTCGGGACCACGAGGAGATTTACGACCAGGAAAGAGAGCTCCTAGTCCGAGAATATCGTAAGGAGACAGGAGAGGACTGGGTGGAACCGGAAGCTGTACAGGTAGACCAGGATGAGGATGACGAGGGACAGAAGACGGCGGTGAAGCCGGGAAGAATGTGGGAGTTCCGATGGGCAGATGGGCGTGATGGAAACGCCAAACAAGGGCCATATGACGGGGCTACGATGAAGGCCTGGAAAGACGCCGGATACTTTCCAGAGGGCGCGGTCGAGTTCCGAGCTGTGGAGGAGGGTCGGGATTGGACTTTAGATTTTGGTGCTTTCGAGTGAAGGCATTGCAAGGGGACGTAAGGTCAGCCGACGAACAAAAATTGAGACAGTGCGGGCTGAGCCGGCATTTGGTGCGTCTCGGCGTCTATCTGGTCCATGATCTATCGCAAGATAATTGGCGATAGGCAAGTTCCAGCTTAAAAGGGTACCACGACTTATCCGGAGATGGATATCCGCCGGCTCTTGTGTATGGGTGCTCGGCCAACCAGTGCATGTGTACATATGCAAAGAACACGGCGGCCTGCAAGTGGACGTTTGAAACTCCGGCGACATGATGGCTAGTGGATCGGGTTTCACGTCGAGAACTCGACAGGCCGCATGAAGAGGAATGCATAACACAGATTGTTACGGCATTGTGGCCCCCTAACTAGTTGGAGACGAGGTTGGAACCTAGAAGGCTGGTTAGACGGCCACGTTATTCGGCACCTTGAAGGGGTGTGGTGGTCATGCGGGCCTGACGAGGCTAAGCCGTCGGCCGGGTTGGGTTTATGACGGTCAATGGTCAAGAAGCATGATGGTGCATGATGGTCCCGCGGGACGATGACGAGAGAGGGAGGCTAAGAACCGAAGAGGCCATCCAAGACTGAAAAGGCTGAGATAGATGGGCATGATGGGGCATAATGTGGCAGCTGGTTCCTGGGGATCCCGATGCGCGCCGGGGACGGGTGAGGCCGGGCGAGATGTCAATGGGGTTGTATGGGGTTATACGGGTGGAGGGGAGAGGTTGGTGCCTTGACAGGCGAGGCTTGAGCCGACCCAAGCCCGTGATCCCGTGATGCTCCGGCGCGTGGAGCGGATGCCGGGGCCGCAGCCGTAGCCGAACGGTTAAGCACCGAGGGAGAGTTCCCTCGCGGCGGCAAACGGGCTGGATCGGGGGGGGGAGCAGGGATTGTTCGGGAACAAATGTATGTCAGACGTTGCATGTAAGTATGTAAGTCTATTGAACAGTTCCGGGATCGACTCGACGACGAGTTTCTGCACTGGGCCGCCTTGGTAAAATGTCAATCAGGATATTTCGGCACTGAGAAGTTATTGTCAGTGGTGCTCGTGTTTCGAGTGATGTGATGCTAGAAGGATCGATATCATGAACTGATAATGCGTATATACTGTAGGTCCCTGACTAGCTCAGGTCCAGATTGACGTCGGATTCGCTCAGGGATCATGGTGGAGGGGGATCGAGCATGCGTTCCGAGCAGGGGTTCGGTCAGCCCAGGTGGGCTCAGGTCAGGAGAGGTCCGATCTCAGGTGAGAAATCTCGGTGAGATGCAAGATTGCGAATAGCAACATGAGGCCATAAGGGTCCGTGTTCTGTTGATATAGCTCACCTTACGAATGTATGTAGGTACGATAGGGCGGTATGGTATTAACAGATCCAAGGCCCGTTTTTCTCGCCAACAGTCAGCGGTAGAAGCACACGCCGAGGGGGTATAGGCAAAGGCCCGATGTCAGATAAGCGGATTTTGTTTTGGCGATGGAATTGACAGATGGACTGGACTGATCTGATATGACGAGATAGGAGAGAGTGAGAGCGAGAGAAGCGAATACAGTCGGTCCGTCGAGGCCCGTGGCCTATCAACGGGCCGACACAGGCCCTGTTTTTGGTGAATTCAGTTGAATTGAACATGATACCTCAACAACAGTTCTCTCACCGTAAGAGTGAGGGTAAGAGTTGAGAAGGGACAGCAAGGTAGAGTGAAACCGTTGGAAGTTAATTTTGACTACCCTATTGGTTTATATTTTTTTAGGGGCATGCATGTCTGGGAGATGCATTGAAAGTCTAGTCAGATATGTGCGTATAACGGTTACACCACTGTTAAAGGAATACGATGATTCAAATAATACAATACCCTATACCTAGGTAGTATTCCTAACATGATATGTACCTACATTGGCCATTTCTAGCACAGGTAGCTATTGAGTCAAAAAGCACCCCGGCGACTAGACGACCCAGAATATGCAGCCCCGCTGCGTTGCGTAAAAAGACGCAACACAACTGCAAAAGCCCGCAGCTAGACTCGAGCGATGATCAGGTACTAAGCCTCATTTAGTGTTACCGTCGTGATGGTGAAGCTTCTAGCTTGAATAAGACGACTCCGGTATAAGTGGACAGCAGGGAAGTAATAAGGAAGGAAAAAATTAAAAAAAAAAAAAAAAAAAAAAAAAAAAAAAAAAAAAAAAAAAAAAAAAAAAAAAAAACAAAAAAAAAAAAAAA
>JABCKB010001084.1:0-39360 GCA_013184455.1 Fusarium continuum
AAGATTGATGCTGGTGGTCTTGACGGTACCTGGGCTGCTGCAGACCTCATCAAGAACAACAACACCTGGACCACCACCGTCCCCAAGACTCTTGCCGCTGGCAGCTACGTCTTCCGCCATGAGATCATCGCTCTCCACGGTGCTGGTTCCAAGGATGGTGCCCAGAACTACCCCCAGTGCTTCAACATTGACATCACTGGCTCTGGCACTGACAACCCCGAGGGTACCGTGACCACCGAGCTCTACACCGACTCTGAGCCCGGTATCCTCTTCGACCCCTACAAGGGTGCCACCACCTACGAGATCCCCGGACCTGCTCTCTACGGCTCCGGTTCCGGCTCCGGTTCCGGATCTGGCTCTACCCCCGTTGTCCCCAGCACTCCCTCCAACGGTACCATCTCTACCCCTACTCCCGTTGCTCCTACTCCTGTCGCTCCCACCAGCCTCGTCACCTCTGTTGTTGCTGCTCCCACCAAGCCCGCCGCCGAAGCCAACGGGCTCCCCACCACTGCTGCTCCTGAGGCTCCTGCCGCCACCCAGCCTGCCGCTGAAGAGGGCTCTTCTGACGAGGGCTCCAGCGAGGAGGGCAGCTCTGGTAACGGCTCTGGCTCTCTTCCCGAGACTTTCACTCTCGAGACCTTCATTGATTGGCTACGCTCCAGCGCTGGCTCCAAGAAGGCCCGCCGTCACGCCCGCCAGTTCTAAGTTATCTAAGACGACGTTAAACAGTTAGCATGGTGTGCCATGAGGAGGATTTGAGCTTCTGAGAAGTAAAGACTTTTTCACATGTAGATAATAGTAAATGCACTTGCAGAAAATAAGCCACTGTATTATACAACTTTTGTCACTTTGAATCAAGTGACATGAGATTAACCATGCCGTTAACCTAGAAGCCGAGTTTGAGGCGCCTGTTAACTCAAATAGCTTTCTCTCACTCCATCGTCGTGAGAAGTCCAGAGGCCACGCATCAAGCACGCAGATGAATGTCTCATAAGGATAGATGAGTTCTTACCATGCCCAAATGCAACAGCATGACCCCACGACTTAGAGCTATCTACAAGCTCTAGTCTTTTCGAAACAAGCGACCTACTAACTAAGTGACGTATCATGCCTATAAACAGCAGATGCATCATTAGTGTACAGACAGGTATGCATGTGTGGGCAAGTCTCCAAGCTATTCTTACAAATCGTCTGATGTGTTCTCGTTTGAAACTAACTGGCTCTCTGTGTTACTAAGGCTTTAAAAGGCAACAAAGTAATATAGAAATGAAATACGTCTGACAAACACTGACTCAAGGAGGTTGTGTCAGTCAACACCCACCCCCAATTTTCATCATCAGTGAATGCACTAGAATACATGTCCATATACTTGACTAAGCACCCCCAGTAAATCCACGGCCACATCAACTCTAGATATCGTCCACCAGAGAGCTCTCTCCCTGGGCAGTTCCGATCCGACTCTCAAAGTAAAACCTGAGTCTCTCCACAAGCTCACGGTCCTTCATGAACCGGGCAAACTCAGTCGGGTTGGTCGCAGTCTCATTCCACAGGTCCGGAAGTCCAGCGGGGGTTGCAACATCGCGACGGACGGGCCAACGTGTCGAGTTCTCCTGTTGCTCGCGGCTCAAGATGAAGTTGTGCAACAGCTTGGCACCTTCGGGATGCGGGGCATCCTTCAGAATAGCGGCAGTCTGGGGCCAGGAGACATACTTTCCTTTGGTTGGTCGGGAGAAAGAGAGGGTGTCAGTGTTGTTCCAACGTCCTGATCCGGCGAAATAGGCGGCATAAGAGCTTTTCTCCTGGCCGATCAAAATGTTGGGCGTCTGTGATCCACGGACCCATCGTGGGTTCTGTGCGATGAGTTTGTCAAACCAGGACGTTCCGTACTGCTGCAAGCTGTGTGTCTTGTTAATAAACGAACTTGTGTAGTGGGTTGACGTGAGCTGGAAGTCCTTACATGAGGTGGTACGCCCAGAGGACAGCGTCGTCATCGTTGGGGTAGGTCAGAGCCAACTTGTTCTTGAACTCGGGGCGCAGCCAGTCCTCCCATTCCTTGGGAGCCTTAATGCCAGGGAGCTTTTTGGTGTTCCAAGCTCCAGCCCAAGAGCTGACCCAGACGCCATACCACGCGGCATTGTCGTCCTTGAAGTTGTGCTCAATCTGCTTGAAACCATCAGGAGCATAGTTGAGGAGAGCACCCTCTTGAGCCCAGCGGGGATAATCATGCAGGGTCTGGAGGATGATGCTGTCGACAGTGACCTCTCCTGCTGCAAGTTGCTGATCAAGTCGTCCGTCGTGGTACTTGGAAAGGTCGACAGTGACATTGAGGGTGATGCCAGGGAAGCGTGCCTCAAAAGCTTGCTTGAGGCTGTTTTGCTGGGCTTTCTCATCCCCACCGGCCCAAAGGGTGACGACGCCTCCCTCTTTCAGGGCAGCCTGGTGAATCTCGTCCAGAGTACGGGTCTCATACTCTATCTTGGTGTTTAAGCCCCGGACTTGGTCGTAGGCAGTAACACGAGCCGCCAGCAGGGCAAGAAGAAGAGTGTTGAGAAACATGATGTCTTAGAGTTCTGGAATTGAGGGGATGCACTGAGGAGGACAGGTCTCTCAAAAGAAGGCAGGGTAGAGTTTATATGTTTGTTCCTGTCAAAGTTTAAGGACCAAATTCATCATTCATCTTCCTTCTGTCAACATACCGCTTTCTCGTAATACGCGTACTTGTTGCCAAATGCGAATACCATGATGCCCTTGTCTATGCGTTTCATTCAGTGAAGAAAACAGATACAATCCCGTCCTTGTCAGGTTTATTGATTGGACAATCATCAAACGAGAATTAAAGTTTATGCAGAGACCCATCAGTCATGTCACGGCGATGCCGCGCCGATGGATGCTGTTCTTTTTTCATCTCGGTGCAAGGTGGGATATTTATTCAGCAGGGTATCCCATCACGCCTTGAAAAGATCTGATAAGGCCCTTGGAGGCTAGGCTTCGATATAGCGCGCGGCTAATATCTACGAAGCAAGGTGTTTAGAACACAAAAAGCAAGTATCCGTACAATGGTCGGACCAGCGATCAAATACATACATCGTCAGATGTTGTAGTCCGTTAATTGCAAGAGGAACTCGATGCCAAAATATGATCTATCACGACATCCGACCCTTCGCTCCGACCCTTCCCTCCTTCCCTAATAGTAGATATCTCCATTGAGAATGTAGGATGTTCCTTGAAAAAGTGTATTTCACGGGTAATTATTTACCCCTCGAAGTAGTGAATGTTGTTTGCTGTGTCCTGACCATCTGCCGATGCCTTGATGCGCATCCACTATTCTAGACTCGCCTTGTTTCTTAGTCTGTAGTTAGTTGTCTTAACCCAAGACTTATTCACCACTGAGTATCTAGGGAATGACCATGAGAGTCGTAGCAATGGAAAACTTTGAGCCAATACGACTTGATAGATGCAGGCCATGCTGACCTAAGCCCTACCCTACTGCACTGCGTACAGTACTGTAGCATAGGTACCTACTACCTAGTCACCAAACCTTCCGTAGGGCTGGCTGGCTGGCTGGCTGGCTGCCTTGATGCTACGACGTCTGCCTAACCAGGCTGAAAAGCAAACACACTCTGATTACCTATTTTCTCATCTCCTCATCTCCTCTTCAGAATTATCACATCATTCTACCGGACAGCTCTCGCAAGGCCACCAAAATGTCTGATCAAGGTCGAGAATCCATCACCGACGACTGGTTCGAGATTGAAAGCGCCGCATCTGTCATTTCATTCGACAACTGCGACGACTTATCGCGACCAGCGTCTCCATTTCCACAAACACCCCCGCAAGAACCCCCTGCAACCACGACGCAAACCACTGCATCCCACTTGGACCTCCCTACAACGACAACCACCGAATCCCATCTCCCACTGCGCCTCAAGAACGGTGAATCCGAATCAGCACCGACGCCCGAGGAGCAGCAGCCTGACTCGTCATCCTCCGACCAAGACCTCGACGATCAGGATGAAGCCGACAGCATCGCCGCCGTCTCCACAATAAACCCCAGTGATTGTCACCAGGCCTGTCTTGGCGCGATCGAGTCCCTCGCCGTAGTCGCCAAACTAGCCCACGATCTGGGAGGATCCCGCATCTCTACAATGAGCCTAATGCGCTCGACGTGCGACCAGCTCTCCACCCAGACAAAGGAGCTTGAAAAGATGCTCGAAGAATATGCCAAGCACTGGGTTTCCAAGGGCTCCAATATGGCCGTGGTCGACATTCCGCTCAACCCCGAAGTTTGGAATGTCGTGTCAGACCTCAATATATATCTTTTGCAAGCACAACGCGAGTTGAACAACCTTGTTCCGTCTGAGCCTGCCGTCGCTCCATTGCTGGCTCAAAATATCCCGTTGCACGTGAACCTGGCGCTGGCTAGGTGTCTGGAGTCGTTGGAAGATACCCATGAGCTGTTTATTGAATTCTTGCCCATTCTAAAAGCGTGAGCCAAACCACCCTTCCGCCTCGAACCATGTACTCAGTACTAAAAAAATCTGCAGGGACTTTGACGAGTTCAGAACCCAGTATATGAGTTTTCCACTTGCAAGTGTCGACCAGTCTCTAAGCGAGCCCCGTCGCCTACCGCCTCACCCCACCGTCAGTCGCATCCGCCGAGAACTATACGATTTGAAAGATCGGATCGTCATGATCAACGTCTTTCTTTCAAGGCTGAAAAACGAACACCCATCGCCATTAGTGACGGACCCTCTGATTTTCAAGTCACTTCAGGGCATCATTGGAGCTATTTCAAGAGTACTCACCAATAACCCTTCAGACTGGATCGAGGCCGACACCGCGTCTTCATACCCAGGGGCCATGTCATATCCGCAGTTTCTGTCGTTGGACACTGAGGTTCTTCACTACATCACATCGCAGCTGCAAGATTTCCAAGACGAGCTCGACATTGAACCAGAACAAGACGGCGTTCGATACTCGCCCGAGATGATACGGAATCACCAAGAGTTCCTACTTCTTGAGGGTGGTCAGCTACAGAATCTTCGAGGTATCATTGAGTTTACCGAGACTATATTGATGATGAGAATCTAGATTGTGGTGATTTCTTTTCTTTCTTTACAATTTGAAGCGAGTGGAGGCACCTCCAGGGCGGCTTTTGCAGGCCCCTTGATTATCTCTTGGTCTTACCAAATTAGGAATCTAGATAAGTTAGGCACCTGCTTTAGCTAGGCATCTGGATAAGTCGGCAACCCGTCTTACGTGCTTTACGTATACCCTGCAGAAAGTTGAGAAGAAGAGAAGTATTTAGTTGATTGCGTGCCTTGCGCACATCACTCTGTTGCCTCATCATCCATATTCTCCCAAAGTTATCATTTCCTGTGATATTAACCATGAGTTCTTCTACTGAATCTACCAACGCCCTTTCAGCCAACGAGCTTAGCCCCAGAGCCTTGGCTGCTCGGGGGAGAGAGATTACTGGCCTTTCCATTTTCCAGGATACAAACGATGATATAACTGCAGAAAGAGTGGGAGAGCTCATGTCAGGCATGAACAAGGACTCCCCTCAAGGTGGATTGGATTTGGCATATGGAAAGAAAGATACCCAGCGCCTTCGCTTCTGGAACGCCAAAAACTCGGATACCGCCAAGTCGCCTGTTGTCGTCTTCGTCCATGGCGGCAGTTGGAGGATCGGTACATATCTGGACTCGACTGGTGCAACAAAAGTTGATCACTTGACTGGCCTCGGCTATGCCTTTGCTTCTATCAACTACACGCTGATCCCAACGGTTACGGTTGAGGAACAGGTGCAAGAAGTTGCCGACTCGGTAGCATACTTGATCGAAAATGCCGCTAAACTTGACCTTGATCGCGAACGGATCATCCTCATGGGCCATAGTTCGGGTGCGCATGTGGTGACTCTGATAGGCACCGATCCCAGCTACGCACAAAAGGCAGGCTTCGGCCTGGAGATCCTCAAGGGAGTCATCTCACTGGACGGCTCAAACTACAACGCTTTGGCCGAGTTCATCGACAGCTCAGGCTCTATAGTCACGAACATGGTATACGGTCTTGGTGAAGACACGGAGCGGCTAACCGCAATGTCGCCCACACATCATGCCGCTGCACCCAACGCCGGTGCTTTTCTGCTGCTTCACGTTCAACGAAAGGGCGATATCCGGCAAGCAGTCGAACTATCGGCAGTACTGAAAGCAGCGGGTACTGAAGTTGACTTGCACGTTTTTGAAGGAGAGGGGTTTGAAGGTCATGTTGCGCTGCTTCTACGTCTCGGCGACACATCTTATCCTGCAACGTCGGTGATGGACGAGTGGTTGAAAAAACATCTTCCGGTCGCTCAGCCCGAGCAATAAGGATCTGAAACTAGAAGACAGGAGTTTTTAAACCCGCTGCTGAGGAGTTCAATTGAGAAAGCATTCTTGATGGTTGTCTTAGACGAAGCTCGTTGGCTACGAGGAGTGACTGTTTGACAGTTCTGTTCAGTGAAACATGTAACTTAAAAGCAAGCGCATTGATAACAATAATTAAAACTGCAATAGCCCTTTTATTGTTAAACTTTGAATACGTATCCAGCAAATATAGAAATCATAAAATTGCCTGGTGTTACTTTGGTGAGGTTTGCCCTCTAGCCTGCATCGAACGTGGCGTGGCGCATGGCTGTGGCTGAGATTGATGATCAAGCCTCAACTCAAACGCGTCGCGTGCCGAGGCCGTTGACGGGGCCAAAGTCATTCTCAACACACCCGCGACACATACAGCATGCCTCCCCGAAAACGGAGTGCGCCTAGCGCTGACGCCTCCGAAGAAGCTGTTCCAAAGCGACGCTCTCTGCGGCAAGCAGCCTCCAAAGGCCACCAAGAGTTCGAAGCGCCTGCCGAAACAAAAGCAGACTTACCAAAGAAGCCAGTCAAGGCGACAAGCAGCAAGAAACAGGACGACAAACCAAAGATAACGACAAAGAAAGAGAAACCAGCAAAGTCAGACGCATCAAAAGCCAATAAACCCTCCCAGAAACAAGTCTCCAAGCCTCAATCTAGTTCTCGCGCTGAATCCGAGGATCCTGATGTTGACTCAATCCCCACCACAAACCCTGATGCGCCCAGGCACGATGGTCAATGGTACTGGCTCATGAAAGCTGAGCCTGAAACTCGGTTTGAGAATGGCATAGATGTCAAGTTCTCTATCGATGACTTGAGGGACAAGACAGAACCAGAAGGCTGGGACGGTGAGTTTCCTTTCCCTCAGTCGAGAACTCACAGTTGCTGACCTCAGTATAGGCATCCGAGCGTATGCAGGTAAATCGTCGTGATTGATACTTGTCACGAAACGCTACTAACGTGTTTCAGCTCGCAACAACATGAGGAATATGAACGCTGGCGACCTCGCATTCTTCTACGCCAGCAACTGCAAAGAGCCAGGCATCGTGGGTGTAATGAAGATTGTCAAAGAGTTCTCTGAAGACAGTGAGTACCGAAGACTCCTGCGTTTTGTCAATGCTCGCTGACCGCTCCAACAGGATCCGCTCGACGACCAGGCGCTCCCTACTACGACCCCAAGTCAACCAAAGAGAAGCCCATCTGGGATCTCGTACATGTCGAGTTCAGAAAGAAGTTTGCTGTACCTATTGGCCTCAAGGAGCTGCGCGAGCTTGGAAAAGCGGGGGGCCCTCTCGAGACGATGCAGCTGCTCAAGCAGTCAAGGCTCAGCGTGAGCAAGGTCAGCAGCGACGAGTGGAAGTTCCTCTGCGATCTTGCAGACAAGAAGGCATCGGACGCGGGGTTGAATCATGAAGAAGCTGCGAAGTAAGACCATCCAGAGACCCATAACCGTTTCTTTTTCGGCCGTTGATAGAGTGTGACTTACGTTGTTGAGAGCCTGTGCGGTGTCTTGTGCTTGGCTCATCGATTCATATTCAACTGGCAGCTTGGAGCATAATAGGGATGCTCAATAGCTGCACACAAGTTTAATAAATGGGATAAGTGCTCAAACGAGACCAGCTTCCTACACAGGGAACCACACACCAGCCACTGCTGATATAAGCGGTGACTGTTGAAGGGCGACTCCTCCATACTAATATTTTGACGAGCACCAGACACGATTTGGAAGCATTCAGTCCGGATATATCCACAAGCCTCTCTGAATCTGAAGAACCGCCTTGCACGATCAGTAGCAACGCCCAAAGTAAACCTTGTCTGTTAGGCCCAAGCACGCGACTAACTTCTCTGGCTTGCCATCGATGATCTACCCAAGGGGCCTTACAAGCTTGTCCCCGCCACTTTCGTGATTCACAAGTGAAACTTAGTAGGGAATGGGAGCCGCTAAAATCATTCCAATCACCACCGGCCCTTGCTCCAGGTCCAGCGACTTGACTTTTGCTTGGTTCCGGAACTATGATGGCGTTGGTGACCCGGGCTTATAAGACATACCGAGCCAATCCAGACCAGAATGGCTTGGAACGTGGACTGAACTCAACATGGTTGCATTCGTGGTTCCATAGAGTTCCCACCGCCACACCTGAACAGCCTTATAAACATCCAGGTTGCGCGCTGGTAACTTACATTAATTCTACCTGCCTATTTTGCCGCTTATCCGTTCTTGAAATGACACGATAATGAAAATACCGACCATGCGTGCTTCCTCAACACCTTCACAATACAGTCTGACGACTTATCCTAAGTGAGACTGCTGCTGCTGCTGCTGTCTGCACTTCTCTCGACATGGACGATATCGCGCCTCGCGATGCCTCGAGCATTCCTGCTTCCACCGCCGACCGAGGACTGCTCTCGCACTCAGGTGGTCAGAGCACACGTCTCTTCAACACTGCTATCATCCTAGCTATCGTGGCGATATCGATTGTTGTTTTGCGCGTCTGGATAAGCAAGAAAGTCATCAATAAATGGCATACTGATGACAGTCAGTTACAACTGTCTCTCTGCTCTGTCGATACTAACACGGCCAGCACTCATAATAATTGCCACAGTATGTCCGAACTCTGGCCCTTCTACTGCAAAATCTGACGTCGTAGCACAGGTCTTTGCAACATTGGGTTCAATTAGTGCTGCTATAAGTATGTCTTGGTGGCCATTGGTTGTGATAGGGTGTTCTGGTTCAGATACTTACATCTTCCAGACGCGCGTCTTGGTGCAGGCATCAAAAGCAACCATATCAGCCCAAGAGGCTTGTTTATCTTACTGGAGGTAAACGCGTTACGAAACTAGCGGCATCACTTGCAGCTAATCTATCACCTGAATTATCTAGAATGCCAAATGGGCTGGCATCCCAACTTACAACGCGGCCACCGTCTTTACCAAGGCTTCGGTTTTGACGTTTTATCTGCGATTCTCAGTCGACATATACTTCATAATCTGCGCCTACACAGTATTGTTCATTGTTGTAGCCAATGGTATCTTTCACACCGTTGCAGCTATAGCATTTCAATGTCCCATGGCTGAGGGGGAAAACTGCCAAGCTCAAGTCAATATTTACACCGCATCCGCAATAATCAACTCTGTAACCGATGTCATCTTGCTCCTACTACCCTTCTGGATCTTACGTCCCATGAAAGTGCCATTGAGTCGCAAGATTGGAATTGCCCTTATTCTAATGGCTGGAGGCTTGTATGTGTTAAAAGACTTCTACTGCTGGTAAAATCTGAAACAACTGACCTAATCATTCTAAGTGTTCTAGTCGTGAGCATCATACGGTTGGTAGTAAACATCGAGGTTGATGACGACGTGGACTTCACATATAGCATGGGATGCGGTCTGCTGTGGAGGTACAGTACAGCTTCGATTTAATCAGAGTGCCAGGAGAGTCTAATGATGATTTAGTGTTCTTGAACCTTGGGCCGGAATAATATGCGCTTGCTTGCCGTGTTTCAAACCCGTCTTTACACGATGGTTTCCATCCAAGAGAGCGAGGTCATGGTTTAATAGGTCCGACTCGAAAGTCACCAGCGTTCCGGTTTCTCTGAATACTGTTTAGCAGAGTATCTAATAATAATTTGTGGATAAACTAGCGGGTTGCGGATGAGCTAAAAGGCAAATAAACATACCTTTAAAGCAGTTAATTCCTTGTCCTTCGCCGTGAAAAGAGTTGTGCCCAGACGGTCTTATAAGTGAAACTTATTATTTGAGACGCAGGCTGTTAGATTCAAGATTGGGACGTTTCTTATCATCTTTTGTGGCTTGGCTTATAGGAACACTCACTCGCCAACCACATTTGCACACCAATACACAATATTCTACTCCTTAGCCAACCGGCGAACCCTGACTCAGGGCTGCCAGGTTTTCATGTAGTTTCTGTTGAAGTATGATAGCGTAGAGAAACAATACGCGGGATGCACCACCTTACATGCAAGCATTCAGAAGCATATCTTGTGGAGAGTTGAACTTGATAATTCGATGGCTTTTAGACACTAACACTAACTATCAGATATCTAGGTACTGAAAGAGAAAGGTGGTAACTCGGACATCTATCAAGGCCCTTTGAAAAGTCATGACAAGTTTGAAACTGGGTCTACCTTAGGAGGAAGGAAACCGGCAAACTAAGTAGGTGTTGAGAATTCTCGCACNNGCTCGAATTAGATAAAGGCGCACAGAAGCCACAACCTTCAATTGAAGAAAACAAGGCTCTTTCAATTACCTGATTCAATGCTCGTTGTGACCCAATTCGCGCTTCGTACAACAGTAGGGATTGCTTAGGTTCCCCCTCGCGCTTGTGTGCCGATCCATCTTTCCCCAAAGTGAACCAGTGCATGAAAAGTTCAGCTAGGGCAGACGCCATTAAGGTCAAATCCGTTATCAGGAATTTGCAAAGGGTGAATCGACAACGTTGTGTTATGGGTCTGTGACAGCGTGTTGAAGATTCGTGAAGAAGGAAAATTAAATACGCATACCCAGTTCCGTGGCTATTCAGAGGTTAAGCTATATTAACTTGGGCCGAATGACGATCACTTAGCCCTACCGAGGCTTTATTGCACATTATCAGAACTCTTGACTTTTGCCTTTGAAGCGTGTTTCGAAGGCTCATTAACTATCCAGTTTCTTGAGTTTCTCCCTGAAATGGATGACCTTACGTTGACCAAGAAGGTTGTCTGCAATCTAACCAAGCATTGGGTTGCAGGACAGATACAAGATATTTCTCTTGCTCAGTCTACATTCAACAAGGAGATTACCAGCCAGTGGACGGATATTTCGGATTGACCATGGTCCATCCTGCTGTAATATGTGCCGTGAGGTAGCCGCTCAGGTTGCGACGTTGGTATAACTTGAACAGAGGATACGCCTGCGATTTGGCAATGTCATGCTGAGAACCAACTTCGTCCGCTAATGCTGCGCTCATGAGTCTATCGCTCAATTCATCGCGCAGAGATGCAATTGTTTTGGACTAAGGCTTCAGTTAGTGTTTCACAGGGCTACCTATCAGCAAGATGCACCAATTTTAAATACTTGTCACACGTTGGTACCTTTTTCCACTCCGGTTGCCAACTGTAACTGCTCAGCGTAAACCCCCCTTTGATCGCTTCAATTTATCAATTGGATTTTCTCAAGGCAGAAGCTTTTCCAGAAAACATATCTTCAACCCGGATGCATATTGTGTATGTCGTGGTATCATTTGACGGGTGGGAATCCTTTTCCTATGCCAAACGTAGCAGCTCTTAAAATGGTGTCTTGATTTATACTCCGCCCAGCTCAGCCTGCATCAAACCCAACTCAGCCCCAATGCACCCACAACGCCAGGAGACCGTTTTAGGTGAGGAACATAATAATATGGCGCACGTTGGTGAGAAATTAGCCAGGGAGCTGTAAACAAGGGGTAGTCTGGTAGTGCTGGCTGGGTTGAGGGCTGCCACCTATTTTTCAGCTCGACGCCACCCTTTCACCCAGTTTGCAGTTTGGCGTCGAGTCCAATATCAAGTTTATTCTGCCATCGCCGTCTAGTGCAACATCCCCCGCTTGTGCCTCTCAACTGTGGCTTGTCTGTCTAGCCGCTCATTTGTCAATGGAAAAGCAGGCTCTGGTCTGGTCGAGTCTAGGCTACGCCAGATTCAATAGGTCAAATCCATAGCCCTGGAATTGGAACACTTATATTAAGCGGTCTGTCCAATGTAGCAGATTTGAGGCTCTGCACTGCTCCTGTCATTGTTTAATCGTTCATCCTACGTCTCAATCCACGATGCGAACCTTTCTCTATACCAAGGCCACGAGCCTACTATTCCTGGCACTCGCCAACGCCCAAACTCTCCCTGAGGACTTGACTGGTGCAATTGCCAACTACTCCTCCCTCTCCCTTTTTCGCTCCTTGATTAGCGCAGCTCCACAAGCATTGAGCCAGTCCCTGTCGGACAAAGACAACAACATCACCGTCTTGATTCCTACGGATAAGGCCATCAAGAACTATCTGAAGGATTCTGGTGTCTCTGACGTAACAGAGCTCAACCAGACAGACTTACAAGTCTTCTTCTCATATCATGTCCTGTCCGCTTCACTTGTGTCCTCTGACTTTGATGGCCCACGAGGCTTGTCAGTTCCCACTCTGCTTGATGATTCGCAGTACAACAACAGAAGTGCGGGACCACAAATTCAGAGCCAGTTTGGAAAGGATGCCGGCGGACAGGTAGTCTTTGCTTCGAAAGAGGATCGCGAGGATAAGAGGGCTGAAAAGGACCTCAAGGGCCCAACGGTCAACCTAAGAGCTGGCTTGGCCCAGAACGTCAAGATGACTGCTGTGGATGGATCTTGGGGTACTAAGAACGTCAACAGATTTCAGATTGTGGACAGGTGAGCACAACACTAGGCTCAACTTATGAGCAGCAACTGACCATGACCTCGTTTTCTCTTCAGTGTTCTTTTACCACCCAGGGCTTGCTCCACCACTGTTCAAACTATTAATGACAAGAGGCTTTCTGCCTTGGACAACGCCTTGATCAAGACAGATATGTGGCCTGCGCTTGATACCTCTCGCAACGTCACATGTCTTGCACCCTCAACCAAGGCGTTCAAGGAGGCAGGAAACCCCGATTTGAAACTGTCGAAACAGGATCTGACGGGTGCATTGCTGTACGTTATGGACTCCATGTATCCTACGTTGGCTAACATTCTATAAAGGGCTCATACTTTGGACGAAGTCACATACTCCAACTATCTTCGTGATGGTCAGGTCATTGGCACATTGAACAAAACCAAAGTTCGAGTGACTATCAGAGGCGATGACATCTTCTTCAACAACGCCAAGGTCATCGAGGCGAACGTTCTCACAAACAACGGCCTCATTCACATGTGAGTCACCCCTGCGTATATACCACTGCTACGAAGGGTATCTCACTAACCCGAACAAGTCTTGATTCTGTCATTGAAGACGGTGGCAAGCCTAGTGGTGATAGCACTAGCACTGCGACTGACGGGACTGTGAGTGCCACTTCAAGCGAGGCAGAGCCCACCCCAACATCCGAAACTGTTTCACCAGACCAAGGCAACTCTGGCAGTAGGTTCTCTGTTGAATTCTGGGCCCTGGGCGCTTTAGTTGCAGAGTTTGCAATCCTCTAAAAGGTCATTGAGCGGGCATGGTTTAATTGTTCATTCTTTGGGAAGAAGGTGGCATGTTCACGGGCTAGGCTGTACGATGAAATTGATAACAAAACTTAATCAAGCATATTACAATCCAAGTAGATTCATTCTACTTGTGTTGATGATATGAGAAGTATGACATAACATTTCGGTTGTAGAGTGAATCGCAAATCCCACTCAAACTCCTCCAGATTTTCGTACTGGCGCGAATAAGATCCATCTATCGCGCTGACCTGGCTGTCGCTCTAGACTCCTTTACCTGCAGGCTATGACGAAAAACAGTGCATGGATCGTGATCTGGCGCATGAGAGAGCCATTTTACTAGCACCACGTGGTGCACGCATCCATGTAAATGAGTGCATAATCAGACCACTACAGTCTTTGGCAAAGGCAGGCTGAGTATTGAGTATGCAGCGGGGTAGTAAAATACAGATGAGGCTCTGGAAGCATGCAGATAATTAGCCTGAAGTCTTGAGTGTGTTGAGCCCCAGCCTAATACTTTGCACAGGTCTGAAGATTAAGAAATATGTGCTGCATTCCGTAGTACTAGGGTTGTGGCAGAATGCTGAGTCCTTGGAATTGCCGTGAGCCACGCTTGATTTAATGTTAAGACGTCCAAGTGATTGAGAAGTTTCCACCGCGCGAGAGCTTTCGAACAATAACCTGCTTCGGCTGACCGATTGGCATATTTAAATAGCATCCTGTTGAAAATTACTATTCAGAAATGTCGTAGGAATTTAATAGGGTACTTGAATAAGTTAGCCTTGGCCCTTGAATTGTCTGATGCAACGCGCTGCTCACTTACTTGAAATCGAGCATCCTGACGAAGCAGCCTGTCAGTAAATCGATAAACCTATCTCCTCTTCGACCCCAAGCACTTACGAATTTTGTTGTCTTGGTTGGCATTGAATAAAACGCGATCTTATTTGCCCTATCACTAATAAAGTACCTCTAATCTCTATCGTCTGCTCCACTAGCTGATGTCAACCTCATTTATTATATGATTCAAGTTTTAGAGGTCTTGGCAGCTCGCATTATCGTAGATTCTCATCTTTGCTTTAAGTCAAGCGACAAGCCTCGAAAGCCATTGACTCTTTGAGCTACGGAGTACCAAACCAGCTAGTCACTCTTAACCTAGCCTATCACGGTTCTGCTTCAAGCAGCTAACGCTGAAATTTCTTGAGCTGTTGAACCAGCTTTGTCATTCTAATTGGCTAGGCCGGAAATTTGCTGCCGATAGACAGTGAATGCACAGCCTCACATGAATCATCAGTCGCTGACGCGCGATGCCTCACAAAGTCTGCTTATCTTGTCTCTTTAAAACCGCCGACGTCGAAGAGCTCCTAGCAACTCTGTACTGTCGTACAATTCTCACTAACCTCTCTAGGCGTGATGGGTGGTTCGGATGAAGAGAAGGAGCGCAAGAGGGACAAGGTGGGAGAGTTTGTGTATGCGCTATTTATCCCTTGTCAGCAGCGTCTTTCACCCGACGTTCCGCTACGCATCCCCCCCGTTGAACCCTAGTTCATGCGCTGACATCTTTTCATATAGGAAAAAGAACTTGAATAAAGGTGAACTAGCTTTGAAGCATGCCGTGGGTCTTGGAGGACAGCCCAACGTAGTCCCTTTGGCGCAGCCTGTTGTCGATGGGCCACTTCGGCCTGTTGAGGTTGGTTGGCATCCTGTAGGCGGCTTCGCTGGCAAATGGTTCGCCGAGAAGACTGGGCTGGGCAAGATGATTACGGAGAAGATAAATAAGTACCCGGACCCGACGCAGCATTGGGCAGTACTTGTCGGCGACTATGCACATCAGCTGTGGATGGTGAGTCTAGTTAATAGCCACTTGAGATGGAAGAATAACACATGATGCCACAAAGGACGAGGACTTCCATGTCATATACACAAACTCAAAGGTCGACCGGGAGGAATGGCGTACTTTTCAAGTTGGAGAAACACGCTTTAATGACGACGCGTTGAGACGAGCTGGTAAGTGTGGCCCTACATCTGCTACCCTACTCGCCGGCGCTTGAGATTCACCCATACTAAACTCTTCATGTCTGTAGGCGAATCCGTCATCCAGAGTATCAGAGAGAAACAGCCCTCTTACAATCTCATCACCAACAACTGCCAAACCTATGTATTACAGCTTCTTGATGCCATCAAGGTCGGTGTGAATAAAGAGTTCGGCACCACCTTGGCTGTCTACGAGAGGCTGTTTGGTCCAGGAAAAATCCAGGATCTTTTCGACGGCCCGGAGAGACCAGAGGAGCAGCCACAGCTGGAACCAGGAACAGAGATGCATCCTGGCAGATCAGATACAGTCTCTTTAGCTCAGGATGTCATGAACCAAAACACGACCCAACTAGACACGGAAAGAGAGATGGAGAGGCACGAAGATGAGGAGAAGAAAAAGAGTTTCTTTTCACGCTTTAAACGAAGTTGATTATCTTCTGAATAATGGGTTAATGCAGCGCACGGCCGAGAAGGTGAGAATCATACAGTCACACTTGATAGAGGGGAAAAATAAAATTGCTTCGAGAAATCCTTACCGTGCTCAATGGTGCACCTGAAGAGAATCACGCTTAGAGCCTCAACGGTTTGACAATAAGAAACTTACAGAACCTTGAACGCCACTCTTGTCAAGTAAGGAAGGCAGCACGAGAACCGAGTTACGGCACACTCTCTACCCCTGCTGTACGATCTTTCACCTATGGTAACAATAAAAAAGTCGTAATGCTAAATCATTAACGAACTTCGTGAACTGCTAGTGATATCTTCTATTAAACTCGGAATGCATAACCTTTGATGATGCCTAATGCAACTTAACTCGAGACAAGCTGTAACCTCAATATGCTAACCCAGCTTGCCCTTTTTATTTTACAATTTCTTTCATCACCACGACAGGTCCTTGGCTACCTTGCCGCATGAGAGACCGGAGCAAGAAGAGAAGAGGCTCTCATCCTGCTCAGTCTTGGTTGCAGACTTGTCAATGATCTGCTGTGCGGGTCGAACCTCCCGTCCCGCCACATCCTCAAGCTTGCGATGATGCTCAACTAGTTGATACACCTGGTTCTGAAAATGAAGAGAAGTCTGATCAACCAAGACGCCTGCGCGTAGATTCTTCTTCGCAGGGGCCTCATCTTCGCTGGCTGTTTGGCTGAGGAGATCCTCAACCTTCTTGAAGTCATCGTCACTGGCATTCTTGTGCCTGTAGACTTCGCACTGCAGCAAGGACTTGGTGGCCAACGTGGGGACGTATCTTAAGAGGAAGAAGAAGTGGGGTCTGAGTTGGTTAGTCTTATCTCAAGATAGCTGGTAACTGCAAGAGAAAACTTACGAAATAGTCATGGAGGCATTGGGAAAGTAAAAGTCGCTGACAATAGAAGCGCCCTTCTCCTGGTCCCCGGCAGTGTTGTTAAGGTGGTTGACGTTGCTGTTCACGCTAGACCTATCGGCCAAGGTCTTCCAGTTGAAACTGCTGGTGTCCTGCTTGACGTGATCAAACTGATAGTCGTTTACGTTAAAAGAACCGTATCGGGCGGCTTTATTGCGGTCCTCATTCCAAACAATCTCAGGCTGACTCTTTGCGTCCATGTTGACCCAGACAAAACCGTTATCGTCGATGTGAATATGAAGAGGGAACAGCCCGTTCTTCGTTTTGTCAAAACCTGGAAGATCCTGGTACAGCGGTGCCTTGGCAAGCTGTCCATTCATACCATACGACCACCCGTGATACTTGCAGGACAAGACACTGTTCTGACCATTGTCCTTGACGACAACGGGAAACGCTCGGTGTCGGCAGATGTTATGGAATCCCCGGATAGCACCCTCGGCGTTTCGAATGAGAAAGAAGTCGAAGCCAGCTTCCGCGAAGCGAATCCATGCACCAGTCTGTTCGAAGCGCATCTCGTGGGTTAGCAAGATCCATCTCTTTGAAAAGATGGCCCTTCGTTCCAGCTCATAAATTTCATCGGACTTGTACCATGTTGACGGTAGAGGCTGTGTGAGTGGTGCAGCGGCGGGGATAGCTCTTGAGATGAGGCTTTCCCTCTGTGGTTTGGAGAGCGTCTTCTTTGCGATCAAGGCGATAGCCGCCGCTATGGTGAAGAAGAATAGGGCACCGAGAGTCAACATATTGATGGAGGACTGAGTGCCTTGTTGAGTGAGGTAGCTTCTTTGCGAGTTGCCGGCACACTTGTCTGGGCCTCTCTAAGGGACATCCAAATCTATATATTTTTACGCGTGTCATTGACATGGTCCAGCTGACGTTGTCCCCATGCCAAACGCCACTCGCACCCAAATCATGATAGACTGAAAGAAGGTAGTCGGGTAACCCGCCATACTACCGGTCATGTGATCGGTGATAAGGGAACCAACTCTAGCTGAGGCGTCAAATAGCAACAACCGGATTGAACACTGACCTTGTGGAGCATGGAGTTTCTCCCGCCCTCTGTCGGTTCTATACCGTCAACCCCGGGCCTCGTCCCCCCTCTTGAGATAGAATAACTCATATCTATCTGGCCCGCTTTGACTCAAGGTGGTAGTGAAGCATCACCTGGCTAAAGCCATCCGCGGTAGTTGTATTACAATTTCCTATCATGTTCTAGGTTATCTCCCCCGCATCAGATACCTCCGCATTTTCTTACGCACCACGTTGTTGGATACCGGACACTCGTGTCCGTGCCTGATGTTTGGGCCCGAATCGTGACGCAACCTTGATCGGCGTCGGTATATCGCAGCCGGTTGCGGGGTTTCATTATCTATTACGATGTTACCGACGATCTTTCTATCAAACACATCCCGGCCCCGGCTTCGCAGTTATATCTGGACAATGAATATAGGATCTGGCATTTTTCGAGAAGTTTGCGTGCATGTATATAATGCACTGGAGCATTACTAAAATTTGCCACGCTGTTCTGTTCAGTAAACGGCAACCCTCCGAAACTATCTCGTCTTGGCTTGGAGGTCGTTTTATGTTGCGTATCACTGAAGCCGTCAAAATGGTTGCTGATCCGACGATAACTAGATGTGACCGAATGGGAGTAGTGGTCAACGTTTTATCTATTGAAACGATGGCTTAAGTCATTCCTCTTTGCCTAGAAGACTTCTCACTTGCACTTAATAATCAACTCAGTGTCTGGAATTGTTTCGAGATGTTTATAAATTTGGCTAGGGCAGCTAGTATACCAGCCCCAAGGGGTGGGTGCATAATAATAAACTACTTACCCTTTTAACAAAGCCCGGTTGGTGATTAGCTCAAGGCTTATTACCGCATAGACATTGGTTTGTGTAAAGCTCCTCTGTTTCTAGAATAAGCCTCAAGGCCACTAGCTCCTGACTGTTCGCTCTTTATCAGTATCTTCAAGCTGTAGACAAGATCAGACAATTGAATTCAAGGATCAAGTTCCATTCCATCTCTCAGCATAAAGCTGTCTCATTCTGGAACGACAGGCCACTATCACTTTTTCATACATCCGCCCCCGTGAGTCGAACATCAAGGCTTTCTAGGTTTTTTTTTTTGTAGTAGCTCCATGACTTCGGAATACACACGCCCAATCAAAGACGAGAAATTAACGAATATTATATATACTTGCTTAAGTGAACGTCTTTGACACGCAAACATTTCACAGCTTCTAGATCTAGGCAACAGATTTCGCTCCGTACGATCGCATCTAAAAGTACTGCATTGAACCTTCATCACGAGATTAATTTGTACACGAAATCGTTAGTTCATTCATCTCAGTTGGACGACGCAAAAAATCAAATAAACAACTACCAAAGAGGCCAGAGGAAACGAATACAAAAAGATGCTCACCTATCTACTTAGATGATGGGCCCACAATTGACGACAAACTTCTCGGACAGTTTCAGAGCGTTCTACAAAGGATATGGATTGTGATGGACAATCAAACACTTGCACCAAGTACATGGAGTAATTTAGGAAGTGGTAGAATGAGAAAAGAATAAGAAGTGTATGTATTCCAATGTACACGAAGCCACCTCATCGATGGACTCTAGAGTCTAATAATATCTATAACTAATAATTATTCATCCAGTGTTTTGTTTCCCACGATCCTGGTGTTGCAGTCGTTGGGCCAGCATGATTAAAGCCACTGGGAGCAGTTGTATCGTTGATTGTAAGTAGTAATTTACTTGGCGCAGATCTTGGCATACAGGTTGACGGGGCTGGGGCAGCCGTAAACCTTCTTCAGGCTGGGAGTGCTGTAGCACTTGGCGTCGTTGGCCTTGCAGTCGAACTTCTCGCAGCCCTCACCGGGGCTCAGGATGTTGCGCTGGCCGGCGAAGGGGTTGCCGAACTCAGTGCTGAGCTCGTCTGGATGAAAATGTCAGTGATGTTGTGGTCGCGGACAGAGGAATAGACTTACAGTAGACGTTGTTGGGCTTAGCCTGGGAGGAGTAGCCGAAGAAGAGAGGCTTGGTGAGGGTCTTGGTGGTGGCAATCTTGACAGTAGAGCCAGTAGCGCGGATGTCCTCGGTGAATCGCTGTCCGGGCTTGACAGTGGTCAAGGGGCCAGGAGCACCTCCACCGTAGGGGACAGACTGGACGTAGATGGCGGTAGCGCATTCGTTGATGACAATGGCCTTGTTGGCAGCAGCAGCAGTGCCGAAGACGGCAGTAAGGGCGGTGAGGGCGGAGAACTTCATGGTGATGGTTTTTTGGATGTTGGACTGTTAAAGTTGAGTGTGTGTGGGAGTGTGAGAAGATTGATGAGAGTGAGTGATGAGATGAGCAAAAATCAACAACAACTGGACAATGGATGCCTTTTATTCTGTGAGGATTCGAGATAGAATTGCTAAAGCATTAGTTGGGGTAAGCAGAACACGAACTAACGTTACTCTGTTTTCACTAGCTGCGCCATAATATCACCTATACGAGCATGATCCTTTCGTGTTGTCCGGAGAAATTCGACCTCATGATTTTTGCGGGGTTGGAGGACCAGCAAAAACAAGGAGCTATACCGGGGCTTCTAACCCAATACTGCGTGCCGAAACATCCGACCGCCCGTCCGACCGCCCGTGCATCGTGTAGTTATAACTGTTATGGCATGGGTGATTTCTTAAGGATTATGCTTAGCTCGTATTCACGGGGGGCAGATGGATTATTATTAGATAAAGCAGGGTTAGTCTGCGGGCGATCTTGTCTTGGCTCTCACTCGCCTTACCCGTCCATCCCCATCACGGCCCACCTGTGCCGAACAGGTATCACTGTCTGTTTGTCTTGGTATGTGATTTCTGCAATCGGGGGTTTTCTGTGAGATCGCAAAGTCATGATTCACAGGTACTGACTGGTATGTTGTCCATTCCTGACTCTTTATGGTTTGGCAGATGGCTTTAATGCGGGATCAGCCGATCGGACCGCAGGGACAGCAAAAGACAGTGACGCCATTATGCGTCCTTGAAGAGCAGGCGGTGTCAGTTCACTGCGGACATCTCAAACCAAAGCTCTGGTATTAAAAAGTGTAGGGTATCTTGAGAATGTGACAGGGCTCTGTTCCAAGCCCCTACCACAAAGTGTTTCGTGACCCCATTTCCAGAAGACAAACAGAAGCACACAGAATCTAGAAGCTTAACTGAACTGCCGAGCCAGGCCACACGGGAAAGCCAAATCTTGAAAATTGGCAGCTAACCAGAGCGGGCCTGGACGTCATCGTGGACGCCGAGGAGGGACCTTGCACTTTAACACGACACGGTGACCAGGCGGTAGGGTACACGGTCAGGAGCTTGAAGGGTAGAAGGGCTAATTTACAGCCGAAGGTGGAACCATCAGTGCCCCTGTCTCAGATGCTCAATCTCCCGCAGCCCTGACCACGGCGTCCTACAGGGGTGCCTAAGTTTGATGGCAATGCTACGTAGTACGGTATACCAGAACGCGACCAAAATGGCATAAATGTCAATTAAGATTAAGGGTAGGATTAAGTTCTCAACAAATTCATTCGATTTCTGCAGCCCATTCTTCCTTGGTCACAGTATGCATGAGAGACAGCAAATTGGGGTGGTAATGGCTGGAATCAGCTGATTTACGAAATACTTCACCCTACCTTGCTGCGAAATGACATGATGCCTGTGTTGGCCAAGGCTAACCAATCCACGTGCCACTGAATCGTTTATACAGCCAGTAAGCATACGGCTGGAAAATACAAACCTGCGTGGCCGAGGATCTAATGTTCATGCAAAGTAAGTCAGCTAGTTTACCATGCTAATAATTCGACGCATGAAAACGAGCTGAACACTCCATTGTCGCACGTTTCCAGTCTTTACACACGTCCAATCTAGGTTTTGATCCCGTTTACTATTTCTTCAGCGAGCTGGGTAGTTTCAATATACTCGAATCAATATACTACAGCTGTGGCATATACCCCTGTAAGAGGTTGTTCTACGTTGACTTCAAATCGCATGCATGCATTTACCGGGTGTCGCGTCTGGGATCTCAAAGGGTGAGGTTATTGCAAACATCAGCTCTTTCTAGTTGTGACCAAGGAGAGTCGTTGGGGAAAAACATTCCTGTCACATCTTCATCTAGAAAAAACACCCAATACCTCCTGTGAAGCACTGAACCATTGCGAAAGGATCAAAATAAGCTTAAACTGCATGCAACCTTCTATGGAGTTGATCTGCATTTGCCTGCATAATTGCCAACAGCAAAGATCGTCGGCTGCCCGTTTCCTAGGCTCTCGATTGTTGCCGGTTGCACATGAGTGCTGGTATTAACAATCCGTTCTATATGTTCAAACCTCAAGCTATGATAAGGTATTTCCTAGTAGATTCACCTCATCAATCTGAAGACGTGCTGCTACAGCATCCATTTATCTCCACATTCGGAAGAGTTTAACCTCGGTGATCCAGGCCTGATAGTGGCGAAAGAAATATCTTGGAGTCCCTTCTTATTCCTCATTACTGATATTAGATGACATTACTGATACACCGAATGCAAGCACCGACTGGGACACGGTCAAATTTCGCTAGTATTGTTTTGATAGTCGGCCCTTGATGAGTTAACTCGTCTAGCCAAAGGCAACTGGCTCTACTGAGATAAAGGAAAGCCATGGTAGATCACGTTGAGCCGTGGGACGTGTAACAGATTTTCCGGTACGTTCCAAGGATGTGAGCGAGGTAAAAAGGCACCGTTGTCCCGAAAGTCATTTGTACAAACTACCATGACCCCGAGAGTTTACCTTCTAGGCGACGTGGTATATGTCACGTATGGTATCAGCAGATTGGTCGCTAAACCTACCTGAGTTCTCATATCACTTGACCTAGTGTCAATGCGAGGCAGCCACCTAGAGTAACGAATTGTCGCTTGCTATGCCAGAAAGAATAGTATTTGGGTTTATCCCGTCTGATCAGATTACTCTCTAGTGGTCAACTGTCACATGGGCTATTTGACGGGACAAGATTGTACTCTTGACATCTCTCGGCTACGTCACCGACAACCCTCAGGTCACATAACTTTGGGTTGATATAAGCTGTGAAACAGTCTGAGCTCGAGAAAGAAAGAAAAAACTCTATCAAGACAGTAGGGAGTGCGGATGAACTCATACAGTTAAAGCTTGCCTGCCTTGTTGCGCGGCGCGTAGCATATAAGGCCTAGGAAAAGGTCGCAAATGTGTTTATTTACCACAAAGTCTGGAAAATGACAGCACCAGCATAGTGTACTAGTATCAATACTGGTGTGAAGAAGCCGACTTTGCGAGCTCAAGCCCCCGAATCATTTCGGTGAGATCCTCACCACAACCAGCATTTTTGTAAATATTATCTCCACAACTGGGTAAGAATAACTTGATAATCACCATGGGGCTCACTAACCTATACTAATTATCCGTGCTCGATGGCAGCGACAGAAGGCAGCTGGTGTTGATAGCGCAGTCATTTCGGTTTCGGACAAGATTGATTACACACGGAGCAAAAGGCGAAGACTGATTGACTTCTCTTAAAATAGGATGACGGGTTGATATTTATACGCAAGAGGTGAAAAAGAATTTATTCTAATATTCGTGACTACTCATTAATGTCATTACTCATAGATTCTACTCTAGCCAGCGCAGTAAGGGCTCTTCCTCCTGATCCACTCCCCATAGCGCCAGAGTACACAAGGAGCGACGAGACAAAGAAGCATAGCTGTACCGGCAAGCAGACCGTTTCCCCATGCAATACCAAGTTTCTCGTACATGGCTGGTGCAAACAAAGGAAAGCTAAAACCAGCCATCGTTCTCACAAAGGCCGCGGCTCCGGTTGCACTGGCAGCGTATCTCTCGTACGAGTCAATGATGTATGTCTGAGCACATTGAAACGAGAGGATCAGACCAGCCGAGAAGATCGCTGCGCCGATATTCGGTATTATCCAGTGCAGCTGGAGGTGTGCCGCTACTCCATAAAGAATCAACCCGGCTGGTGTAACCAATGCTGTTGGAAACATCAATGGAACACGGAACTCGGGCCGTCCGGGATGACGATAGCGATGCTTCAGCGTTGCATAAACCTAGACGCATATCAGTATGAAGAAGACAATAGCTTATGAGAGCTCATGTACCTTGTCAATCATTGGACCGGAAATCTGAAGTCCGATGACGAAACCAATACCCAGAGAGATATAGTTCAGACTGGCTCGACCAGGTTCCTGATCGTATTGCTCTTCCCATACCATGGGGAAAGAAGCGAGTCTTGTCTCTTGTCAGGCTGCAATACGGAGAAGGTCGGGTTTGTGGACTTACACTAAATACATCAGACCGTACAGATAAGCACGATACAAAGCGGTGATCTGAATTGCTGGCTGCGTGAACAGCATGATGAATGGCCTCTTTAAGTTGTTCATCAACAAAGAAAAGAACGTGCGGTCAGGCTGCTCGAACTCGGTGTGCAAAGACTTGTTACCTGTTATCTTGCGGAGCTTTCTAGCCTTGATCTTCAGGATCTTGGGTGGATAGGTCTCTTGCAAAAAGAGGAACGCGAGTACCTGAACCACGGCGTCGGCTATGGAGACTACCCAAAAGATCCAACGCCAGTTCATGTGCTGAGTTAGATAGCCAGCGGCTGCAGCTTTGTTAGTTCGCCAATGCTTTAAAGCGATGAAGCGGCTTACCGATAGGTCCAACAGCAGGTCCCAAGAATGGGGCAAGGCTGTAGATGGCAGTTGCACTTCCGCGTTCTTCTTTTCGCCAGCAGTCGCTCAACACACCTCCTCCAAGCTAGATAAAGAACGTCAGCTGGTGCCATTTGATAGGAGAGGATGAACAGGATAGGCCATACCGCTTGTGGAGCACTTCCTCCAAGGCCACTCAGGAAGCGGAAGATAAGCATCTGCTGTTTAGTCTTGGAAAAGCCACACACGGTGTTGAACACTAAGTAAAACATGTTTGCTGACTGGAGAACGACCACTCTTCCAAACATCTCAGACAACGGGGCGAGCAAGAAAGGGCCTATCGCGTAGGCGAGAAGGAAGATGGACATTAGGAGATATGTCTCAAAGTCCGATGAGATGTCGAACTCATCTGCCAGGTCGGGTAATGCCGGGGCCAACATGGTAGAGGAGACAGGTGAGATGAAAGTGAAACAAGAAACGAGAATAGTGGAGAGCCATTTCTTATGTTTGGTCCAGTTGTGGGGATTCGAGGGGTCTTGGGCGTTCTCCCAGGTCACCTTGCAAGCGTTAGCAACTAGCACGAGATAAATTGAATACGTGCCTCCTGCCTGAAGAAGCATCGAGTAGGATATAAGGACACTCACCAAGTTTGGGTCCTCGTCTTGATGTTCGAGAAGAGGTTCTGGGGCCGACTGTTCCTCTAAATCACTTGCCGACTTGATGGATTGATCGGACTGGCTTACGGCATCAGGGATTTCAAGAAGCGATGGCATCGGCCTCGGGCGACTGGGAGGTATAGGGTCGTACAGCTCGTTCTCTCCACCACCACGTGCAAGCCACGGATAATCCTGGCGTGACCTGTCGTAGCTGTTCAAGACGTCAAGCGCGGGACTCCAAGACCTCCAAAGCGAGGAACGGGACCCAGCTCTGGAAAGAGTTGGGGTGTTACTCTTGCTCATGACTGATAACGATGGTAGTAGAGCGGAGACAAAAATAACAAAAGAGCTGTGTTACGCCAAAACGATGGGAACAATTAAGGTATGGTGTCGTATAACGAGAGAATAAGACTGAGCGAATGAATTTGGATAGTATGATCCTTTGGTGTAAGATGTGAAGAACTTGAAGCTGTCATTTATCTTAATTTCTCACTTGATCCCTGTATTCTAGAAAGAGACGCGGATCTCGGTCACGCTTGACGTTCAGCACTAAAATGGCCCTAGATGCAGACATAGCCATGATCAGGGACAATTAAACCCGCAGCAACATACGCCATTTCACATCATCTCGTAAAGTTGTGGCGGAAAGGATGCTCGTGCACTGCCCAAATGCGTCACCTACTAGACTGTGCCTAATTGGAAGCTCATGTTGACAAGTTTGCCTCTAAAACCTGATAAGATGGGACCTTCAAAGTGTATTTCCGCTCATCTCAATGATCAAGTCACCGACCTTTACTCTGATCGTCCGGGGGAGACGGTCGTCATTGTGGTGGCTGAATTTGTTTTAGCTAAGCCGTATCCATATGGACGCATCTCATTTGCTCAATCAAGGATGCCAAGACTAGATGTCTAAATCTCGTTTGATGTCACGATTCTAGGGACCTGAAACAGCTGTCAAGAACCAATTGGGTTGCCTTTAATCCTTGATACCTCTGTCCACCAACAGATGGCAGAATCAAGTACTGTACGTACCGCCGTTAAGATATATTTAGGTCGTTGTATGAGAACCCTGCGAGTTCCCCTACGTACCTGTCCAGTGACATGTCTCGTTGTGGTTGTGTAGGTGTTTCACTAGCATTATGCTACAGCATCTCAACAGATAAGGTTCAGAGGGTCTATCTTGGCATTCTTTCAGCTGCACAGCTCCCTTGTTCTTTCTAATTATATAAACCCTATTAGTTGCGTGGTGATCCTTGATTGGCAGAAGGCATCCATTCCTTTACCGAGGACACGTTAGACTCGGGGCCAAGCATTGGCAAGACGTGAGGGGCTGTTAGTCTGTTGCTTCGGTTAAGCTCAACTCACTATCGGCTACTCATTGATCGGAGAGTTCGGAATACAAGAGAGAGAGATTGTGGAGCTCTAGATTAAGCTTAACTGTCCCATGTAATTAGTTTTGATTGCCATTCCCTGCATTCACAGCGCCAAGTTCCCAAGCATGTCATTACTTGGCATGAAACGTGATGATCTACCCAGCCCTGCGATGTGGCAGATGAATGACGCGTCCTCTATTCCAACTCACCTGACTTGCTTTCAAAACCTCAATTCTCTGAAGATATTCAATTTATTCCCGGAGTGGCTTAGGTGCTCGCGTGACGCATTTGGAATTCCGTGAGGAGACGCTCGATGAGCTATTCCTTTGAAAGCAGAGGGGCATACGACCTGTTGCTATTCCAGTCGACGCTCAGAGCTATCTTCCAACGCCATCTTTTCTCGGGAGGCTGAGCGGGAGAAGATAGAGTCTGTTTGAGGTTTCAACAGGCTTGATGATTGAACATCAAGCCGGAGGACAAAACTAGAATATCGTAATCTGCGTTCTAAGTCACAGAACTCTTGTATATATAAAGAAGCTTCATCCAGGCCCGGTATCAGTTGTTCAAACTTATCAACACTCTCATCTTTACACTCGCTTGATATCAAGACTTTCAGCCTGATACCTTTCGTTCGCTACAACAAATCTTTCGTTCACACCTATTTTCTATAAGCTCTTCTCAACTCAACAGCTACGACCCTGACCTTCGTCTTTATTGTTATTATTTTTTACTCGAATAAAAAAAATAAAAAATAAAGACTATGGGTTCCACCATTGTCACCCCAAGTATGAGGGTCCTCGTCTGTCCCTCCGGCTTCAAGGGCAGCCTTCAGCCAAGTCAGGCCGCGGATTGTATTGCGGCTGGTATTCTGGCTGTCGAGCCTCACGCCGCGGTCCGTAAAGTACCGTTGGTTGATGGTGGCGAGGGGTTCACTCAAGCGATTGTCTCCGCAACGGGAGGCTCAATCCACCCAGTCCCTGTGAGCGGGCCTGTGGGAGATAAGATCATGTCGTTCTTCGGCATCCTCGGCGGCAGTGGTGAGGAGCCACCTACTGCCGTACTGGAGATGGCTGCGGCTGCTGGTCTCAGCCTGGTTCCGCCAAGCCGCCGTAACCCCGGCAAGACGACCACATTTGGCGTTGGTCAGCTCATTCTTGCTGCGCTAGATGCTGGGGCGACCCGCATTCTCGTTGGATGCGGTGACTCTGGGACCTGTGATGGTGGTGCAGGGATGCTTCAGGCGCTCGGGGCGAAGTTGTTTGACACCAGAGGGCGCCCTTTGCCAATCGCCCAAGGCGGTGAATCACTTCTGAGCCTCGGATCCATTGATCTCTCTGGCGTTGACAGCCGCGTGCTCAAAGCAAAAATTGAGGTTGCTGTGAATTGGCACAATGTCCTCTGTGGACCTGACGGGGTGGCAAACGTCTTTGGCCCCCAGAAAGGATCTACCCCAGAGCAAGCCTCTCGCCTTAGCCTTGCCATGGAAAGATTGGCAGACGTCGCCACAGGAATCCTCTGTGATAAGACCGTGGGACTGGCACCGGGAGGTGGTGCTTCCGGGGGCCTCGGAACGGGTTTGCGCTTAGTAGGGGCTACTCTCAAGCCCAGATATGAGATTGTGATGCAGTACATCAACTTGCACAGCATCTTCAACGACTGCGATCTTGTGCTGACGGCCGAGGGTGGAATTGACGACCAGACGCCTCGAGGAAAGATCCCTGCCGAAGTCGCCCGACTCGCTAAGAAACATGGGCTGCCGGTCATTGCCATCGCAGGGACAATTGGCCAAGGGGCCAGAGTGAACTACGACATTGGTATCGACGCCTTTACTTGCATTATCCAGCGACCTATGACTTTAGACGATGCTGTTCTTGAGGCGGAGCAGTTGACCAGGGAGAGCGCGGAGACTGTGATGAGAATTGTGGAGGTTGGGAGAATGCTGGGCAGATCCCGTTGACGAGTCATGATTGATGTTAGTTTTTAGCCCTCTTGGTTAGACGTTTTAGCAATAAGATTTACACCCATCATAAATGACTTGGTATATCTTGAAGTTGATGTGTTCAGTTGACAAATGCTTAAAGACAGAGAGGTGATGGTGTTGAGTTATCATGCCCTTCAACAGCAGGTGGCCTTCCGTCCCCCACAACTTTAATATTTAAGCTTAATCTGGGCCTCTGATATGGGAATTGGTGGCTTTCTTGCGGGCGCCCAAGTCCCCTCCCTGTGCTCAGTGTGCTGGACAGTGCGTCAACGTGTCTATTGCTTCTGCCAATAGACAGGGAGGATTAGGGCACGTGCCGATCGTCAGCGAATCCTACTTACAGTACCTTACCTTGGCGACGTCGCAGATCTACATTACTTATCGCGGTGACAAACCTAAACGCCAGCGCCTTGGCTAAGTGCCTACTTCGTTCTGGCGTGGCAAAGAAAAGGTATATACTGCAAAGTATGAGTCGATGATCTCACTAGTTTGAACACGATGGCTTGTTCTTGTTTAGTCGCAATTACTTTTGGGTGAGTTTATCCTCAGTGTTGATTGGCCCTTATGCTCTGGTTCGCCTCTAAGTGTGCCATATTCTCTGTACTCCTGTCTGCTTACTCGATACGAAAACTCGCTCACCATTTGGGAAGGTAACGAAAGCATCTATGGTTTGAGCTGCAGTCGCTTCCATAAGAACCGGTTCTGTGAGTTCGCCATGCCTCCATTCCAGCGAAACCAACCACCCCCCCTTGACTCTCACGTTGGTTAGCTTGCCATCACCCCAAGTTGAAGGTAAGCTCGGAAGTAGATGAACCACAACAACTTGCTTCGAAGTTGTCTCAGATCTCAGAGACGACTGGACCAAGCACTCTACAATCCCGGCGCATCCTCCAAAGTTGCCATCTATTTGGAAAGGAGGATGATTGTCCAGCAAATTTGGTAGTGTTGAAGTCTTCAGCAGGAGATCCATGTGATTCTCACAGCCTGGAGCGTCGTTTAGGCGAGCGTGAAGGTTTAATAGCCACGCTCTGCTCCAGCCAGTATGACCTCCTCCGTGCTCGGCTCTTCGTCCAAGGACCTTCTTCGCAGCCTCAGCCAATGCCGGCGATGAGTATAAGTTGATAGAATCGTCGGGGTAGAGACCGAAGAGGTGTGAAACATGACGATGGCCAGGCTCAGCTTCCTTGTGATCCTTCAGACCCCATTCCTGTATGAGACCATCATCATTGATCAAAATTGGTGGGAGTTTCTCTAGGGCTGCCTGCACTTCATTCCGAAGTGGGTGATGTTTGTTAAGAATATCCGTGCTCCAGATAAAGCTCTCGAAAGCGATACGTACGATAGCAATGTCAATGACGGATCCTTCGCAGAGAATACCAGTCTCTCCGGACTTGGACACAAATGTGTTTTCTGGAGATACTGATGGGTTGGTAACAAGATATTTTCCGCATGCCGAGGGAATGAGAAAGTCGAGCAGGAACTGGACACACCCTTCCAGCACAGGAGCGATACGGGAGTGTAGCGAATCCTCATACTGATAAGTCAGCATTTTGACGACATCGATACAGAGCCAGGCACCTCCAAGCGGCCAGACAGTTGCTGGCATCCAGCGATCCTGAGGATCGGTATCCCCCCAGATATCTGTGTTGTGATGAGCGCACCACCCTTGACAGTTGTACATCATCTTGGCTGTCCTTTTTCCGTTCTCGGCCATTCTCTCCAGCAAATCGACAAGTGGTATAGCGCACTCGAGGAGGTTGCATGATACAGCTGGCCAGTAATTCATCTGAAGGTTGATGTTGATTGTGAACTTGGATCCCCAAGGTGGTGCGAAAGAAGGATTCCATATGCCCTGCAAGGTCGCGGGCAAAGCTTTCCTCGAGCTGCGGCTCGATGAGATGAGGAGATAGCGACCATAGTTGTGGTATAATGCTACCAAGCCTGGATCTCGGTTGTTCCTTATTCTTTTGTCGGTAGGAACATGGCTTGCGTCTGGCCATAGTCGAAGAGACATTCGCTCGAAAAGACTGGCGTAGTCTGAACGATGACGACTCACTAGTTCGTTCCATAATTTTCCAAGAGCAGAGTGGACATCATGAAGCGCGGATGCCTCTGGATCACTTGATCGAAAAGTTGTATGTGCGCCAATCGCGATAACACACTCGGTGGTGTCGACAATCAGGCAATTTCCAATTGCTTTGACAGTTCCGTTGTTTGGATCGCATAGAACACCAAGAGAGAGGGCTAGACTATTGCTGTTCTTTCCCCCTGGTGTAGCGCGGAGAACAATATGGTTGTCTTGTGCGTGAATACTGTCGAGGTATTCGTTGGTCTCCCACTCGATCTCGCTTTGTCGATTCAATCGTATGATGAAGCGCGTTCTCTCAGATGCCTGAAACCGAATGGCCAAGACATTATCCGGAAAGCTAGCAATTGCATCGCGACGATAAGAGACACCTCGACAATTGTATCGAGTGGTAGCTTGAGAGGTACTCAAATCGAGGCATCGCATATAGTTGCTAACATCGCTCTCCTCATGGTCAAACTCAATTGTGCACTTTCCCAGAGGCTCATAGTGCCTCATGCTCGACGGTGTGGCAAAGAAGGCCTCCCTTACAAGGGCCTCTGCATCCTTGTGCCTTTCGTCTCTGATCAGCTGTCTCAGGGTGGCCAAGTTGCTCAGCGCATCCCGGGGTGTCCTGTCCTGCGGGCCGCCGTACCAAACAGAGTCTTCATTCAGCTGCAGCAGCTCGGTCGATGCTCGCCCGTAGATCATTGCCCCCAGACGGCCATTGCCAATGGGGAGAGCCTCTGACCATGAGGATGCGGGGGAGGCGTAGTGTAAGAGCAGGCCTTCGTCGGGCCCAGTTGACTCAGTTTCGTTCATGGCGTCTGACTGACAGTTTCGACTGGAAACACGCGCCGGCTTGCCGTGATAAATGTACGGCGCCTGAAAGTGAAATAGGGCTAGTTAAAACGTTAGTAGGCCGAGATGAATCGCTAGGGCTAACCAACAACCGTGGACTGATGAATCCTTCCTGGATCGTCTGTCGTACAAGCCGGTGTGTGCCGTTTTAACCCCAGAGAAGCAATATGGACAACCCACAAGCCGATGCGGGTGGACGGGGTAGCACTGCGTTAAAGCTGTATTATTCGAGGAATTATTCGTTAGGTTGACAGGGTTCCCCCCAAAACCCCGGAATCAGGAGCTTTGACCCATGGTTAAAAGCTGGGTTTAATGGCTAACAAACAACTTTAGCCGCCATCGAACAGCCTCCTATCCTGTACGATTAAGCATTGAGCCGTGATCATCAGCCAACCATAGTGTAGAACTATTATTCTCGGCTGTGGTGTGAGGGGACCTTTGCAAAATACCTGTGGACACATGAGCATTCTCGCCTGGGTTTCTGCTGTGTTAGGAATGGTCATGATCTTGTACGAAAAACACCATGTAGAATCAGCACGCGTGGGTGTCGCTGATCCCACCAAGGTAGCAATATCGGCACCAACCGTTCGGCACACCCGCCCGTTCGAGAATTTAGCATGCAACTTGCCAAGCATTCGGTGCAACGGTTACATTGGACTGTACTCTCGACGTCTGGATACAAATACCATCTGAGGAGTAGACCTGTGAGGGCTGCTAGATATACTCCAGCATTATTGCTCCATTATCAGATCAACATCGAAAACAACAGACGTCAATATGCCTATCCAGGCGCGACGAGCCTCATTTGAGCGCCAGAACATCTACCAGGATGTGCAGACTGATGCGAACAAGTCGGGCGTCGCGGTCGAGGAGATTGTCACGGCGCGAATCACAGAGGACCACTTGATCACCAAATCGCGACAGGCTTTGAAGCTCAGATCCAAAGCCGGCTTTCGAATTTTCTTGATCATGGTGACTATGGGATTCAACCAGGCTGCGTAAGTTATCGGTGCTATCCGTCTCTGTTGACAGCAAACTGACAGCTGGGACGTCCAGCTACGGTATCGATTGGGGTGTCATCAGCAGTATCAACTCCAACATCTACTGGCATGAATACTTTGGATTCGAAAACAGCGGCTCGACTCTCGGTGTCATCAACGCCCTTATGACTATCGGAGGTTTCTGCGGTGCCCCGTTCCTCAGTCTCGCAGATAAGATTGGTCGACGCAGCGTCAACTTTCTCGGCTGTTTCCTCACCATCGTTGCCTCGATCATCCAGTGCTTTGCGCCAAACGTGAGTGTTTTCATGTTTGGTCGTTTTGTCCTTGGCTTCGGAACTGCTCTATGCACGAGCTCTCAGTACATTGCCGAGGTTGCCCCTCCTCATATCCGAGGACAGTAAGTCTCACAGTACTCATCCACTCTCTCTGTGTTTAATTAACCTCTCCTGCAGCATCGTCGGTATTTTTGGTGCCTTCTTCCAAGTCGGTTCCCTAGCCATCGTTGGCATTATGATGGGATTTACACATTGGGAAAGTAATTGGAGCTGGAGAGTTGCTTTCCTTATTCAGGCTATCTTCCCTCTCATCGTCTGCGTTACCATCTACTGGTTCTGCCCTGAGTCTCCTCGTTATATGATCATGAAGGGCCAGAGAGAAAAGGCTCGAAAAATGATTTCGCAATACTTTACCTCCTCCGAAGATATCAATCATCCGTTTGTCGATGTCATAGTGTCTCAGATCGACGAGTCCATCGAGACGTCGGCGGTTGGTTTTCGTGCCGTATGGGACTTCCGCGTCTTCTTTACCAAGGCCGTGTGGTTCCGTACATTCATTCTGCTCCTCTACTCGATATTCCAGCAGTGGAATGGTAAGAGCATCATTCCTTTCTCAATGCGTGCGATGCGTACTGACACGTTGTAGGTGGCGGAATCATTGGCCTCTACCTGGACCCGGCCCTGCAAACCATTGGCATCACCAAGAAGCTTGATGTTCTTGGTATCAATCTAGGCTTGACTGCCATATACTTCGTCTTCACTCTCTTTGGCGCTTACATCATAGAACACTTCCGCCGACGCACGCTTATCTTTGTGGGCCTGATCTCCATTATCATCGCCCAGACCGCCGTCACCATCACCAGTTGGCGCGTCAACGTGCAAGGTGACAAGTATCTCTCTTACCTTACGGTTGTATGGATTTATTGTTTCCAAGTCTGCAGTGCGTCTTTCATTGCGACCATGCATAACTTGTATCCTGTCGAGCTGTTGTCTCTTCCATTGAGAGCAAAGGGTATGGCGTTATACACCATGTTCCAGGTACGTTTTTACGCAAAGCCATGTTCCTCGATTCAAATGCTGACGAACCAAAGGGTGCTGCCGGTGTTGTTCATAACTATGGAATTTCCGTCGGCATCAACAAGGTTGGCTACAAGATCTGGGCCGTCTACATTGTATATAATCTCATACAGCTTGTCGTGGCTTTCTTTACTTTCCCTGAGACCGGAAAGCTGAACCTTGAGGAGATTGATCATATCTTCGAGACTAAGAACACCAACCCCATCAAACTGAGTGTCAAGATTGCAGATGCCAAATGGGCTTCGATCAAGGAGGACAAGATTCGTGCCCGGAATGGCACGACGGTTACTCAAGTCTGATTGAGAAAGGGTCTTTCCTCAGAGGGTGAACAGAATAGTTTGTCAGGCTACAATGAGACGATGAATACACGATACCGACGTTTAATAACCTGAAATCTTGAATCACTTGTCATAATATTACATTATGCTTTGTCACTAAGTAAATCTTGATCGGCCGAATAAAGTCTTGACGTAGGAGTGTAACCTATCTGGCACACGGTCACGACGAGCGGTTGGGTCATTCACACTATCGTCGATTGTTATTGAGCGGGTTCACAGTTCCTGAGCGTCTCTAAACATGATCCCTGCACGCCATGATGGTCAGACCTTGACAGAACGCTCATCACAAACACATCAACTCCAGCCTTGGTCACTTGACTATCCATTGACGAAGGATCTCTAGCTCGTACAGTACAGTAGTAGTCTAGAAGCTTGGTCACTGCGGGGTTTGGGGGATGATCTGGGGTTGGACGGTTAAACGGGTATACGGGCCGACATGCGAACAGAACAAGGTTGATCATTTGCGCGCAAAGCTGCATAACTTGGCCTATCTTAGTTCCTCCAAATGGGCCACTCTTTCCATGTGCACAACACATGAGGAAGAATCCTGCTCACTCATGGGTAAATTTGAGCCTCCACTTTCTGCATGCATGTTCCCCTCTCTCGCAACGCATGATCATGATTGCTACAACTTTACTTGAGTACCAAGGGAACCTTCCCTCTCTTGTGTGCTCTCGTTCTTCACGTTGGCCCTTCTGTGACAAACCCTTCAAAAATGACTTCTCAATCCGAGTTTGACGACTCCATCAAAGGTGCCCTTCCTCCTGACTTCATCTGGGGTTGGGCTACGGCAGCAGCCCAAGTTGAAGGTGCGTGGAATAAAGATGGTAAAGGCGAGTCAATCTGGGACACGTTTGCCCATACGCCTGGTAAAGTAAAGGATGGAAGCACTGGCGATGATGCCGTACGGTCCTACGACCTCTACAAAACCGACGTAGAGTGGCTACGCAAGTACAGGGCTACAGGCTACCGATTTTCCCTCGCATGGTCGAGGATCATCCCCCTGGGCGGAAAAGATGACCCAGTCAACGAAGCTGGCATCGCTTACTACAATCGTCTTATCGATGAGCTTCTCGCAAACGACATCACACCCTTCGTCACTCTCTTCCACTGGGACATTCCACAGGCTTTGGAGGATCGTTATGGTGGCATGTTAAACAAGGATGCATATACTCCTGACTTCATTCGCTATGCCCGTGTGTGTTTTGAGCGTTTTGGAGATCGGGTCAAGAATTGGATCACATACAATGAACCTGGCGTCTATTCCCTTGCTGGTTATGCCGCTGGCGTACATGCGCCCGCACGATCAAGCTTCCGCGACCGCAATGAAGAAGGTGATAGCAGCACGGAGCCTTTCACAGTCGGACACACAGAACTTGTGTCACACGCTTACGTCGCCGATATATATAAACGCGAGTTTAAACCCACGCAAAAAGGAAAGATCATGATAACCCTACATGGAAACTGGTCTGAACCATGGGCAGACGATCCCAAGGACCAAGAAGCCGCTGAACGAGCCCGGGAGTTCGAAATCGCCTGGTTTGCCGATCCTTTATATAAGACGGGCGACTACCCTGCTTCTATGCGTGCACAACTAGGAGACCGTCTGCCAAGATTCACACCAGAAGAAAGCAAGCTTGTTCTTGGGAGTTCCGAGTTCTATGGCATGAACTCATATTCAGCCTTCTATGTACGCCATCGTGATGGACCCGCCGATATCAACGATCACCTTGGCAACGTTGAAAAACTGGACGAGAACAAGCAAGGACAGTGGCGAGGACCCATGAGCGATACGTACTGGCTGCGAACAACCCCGTGGGGTTGGGCCAAGCTGCTTCGCTGGATCTGGAACCGCTACGGCGTGCCTATATACATAACAGAGAATGGCACCACGGCACAAGGTGAGCATGAATGGAAACCCAAGGGTCCAGATGATGTTCTCGAGGATCCCTTTAGAGTAGACTTTTATAAAAGCTACCTCACCGAAGTCGCCAAGGCGTCGCAGGAAGGCGTCGTCATCAAGTCGTACTTTGGGTGGACATTTACGGATAACTGGGAGTGGGCTGCGGGCTTTTCGGATCGATTTGGGGCGACATGGATCGACTTTGAAAGCGAAGATAAGACGAGGTATGCGAAGAGATCGGGATATTTCTTGGGTGACTTCTTCGATCATCTTGTCAGCAAGAAATGATGACAGTAGAGCGCTTATAATTAGCAAATTCTTACCAAAGATTCTGCGTGAAAAGCTTGGATGTGCTTTTACTGCTCCATATCTAAGCCTCCTTGCCATGGCATGTCGAGTTCTTGGCGCCAAAGTGCTCCGCGGGCATGAAGCTGTAACGCCAGAACCGGAGATGTTCACGGACATGTCCGCGTTGCCCATCAACCGTATTGTTAGGCTTCTATGAAAAAGCGCAGATTACTATAAGTATCTTCTGAATATCAATTAAAGCCTTTATGTCTTGGCTTAATTGCTGTTCTGTTGAATGTTCTTCAGGAAAGCTTTTCTGTCCTCAGCATGCTCCCGACAGCCGTTTACTTTGTCAGTATGGCATGCTCGCCCTTGGTGCGATGACCCATTGCAAGTACCATCATAGAGCCCCAAAGCATAAAAGGATAGTACTAAGCAAAAATACGAGCGATCCCAAGATCATGGAATTTCTTAGGGAGAATTGCCGACAGATTCCAAAACAGCTAGATGCACCACCGTGCCATCGACTGGATGGGGTGAGTTCTCGTTTCTCGAATATGAAACCTTCACGATTCAAACAGAGTACGGTGTCCCACTGGAAGGATTGTCCTCCCCGAGGGATCAGATAAGGTAGTCACCATAAAATCACCCGCGTCTGTTCGAAAGATCTAGCCTACCGTTTCACGTAATGCCTATGGGCTCAAGCTAAGCTTCTCATTTCTCGAAGTAAATAACGGCTTTAGGTTCATCCATCTACAAAGACTATCTTTTCCCTCATAGCTCAATCTTCCAGTCCAATGCCCTTCCAGTTGCCTATCCTCAGGCTTTTCAGCTGGTTACATAAAAGCTTGACCTTCTACACAACGACTTATCTTAATCCCTTGAGCCATGGAACTCGTTGACGGCCCTGTTGGATAATGATCTTTGACGTCAAATTTCATTCCTAACTAAATGATCTTGCAAGATGCTGGGTAGGGCGCATTGGCACGTGATCTTCGCAGCCGCGGCATGAGCGGAAGAGGTCATATGCTTGTTTCCTACATGCCGGGGAGGAAGCACACCTTTTTTTTTGTTTGTGATTAGGACATCTGAACAGTTCAAAGGTATCCGCACGATCGCCTTTCCTCAACCAAGCTCTGCCAACATGTTCAGCCGGGTTAGACCTGAAGCTGCTAAATTCGATCCTGAATATCTCAAAGACCTGGACGAGATGACATACTGGTGTTGAGCTCCTCATCTCAAGGATTACTCCCCTTTCCCTTTAGCCAGAGTCGTCACCATCCTAAACTGCATGTCCCAGTGTTCCAGGTGGGAGAGGATCTCGCTGCTTACTGACAACATGTTCTGGATGTATTCCATGCTATCCACGTTGCGGATGTTATTCTCCACAACGCAATGGCGGCAGTGATCCTGATTCGCTCACTGCACCATTGTGGATGGTGTACTAGGAATAACGTTGCTACCCCTGCGGGTTGTACCTTAAAGTTGTTAATAAGGTAGGTATTTAGAGTTTATTTAGAAAATCATACTAGCCGGAAGAGCGTGGAAAGTTCTGCGTCCCCGCTACGCCAGTATTGTACTTAATTCGCTCACCGCTACATACACTATTAAAGAAACAAAGCCTCCTTCAACCCTCTTTTCTGTACTTAACTCGGTGCAGCATAGTTATCCATGGAACCCAAAAGTCCGAGATAGCACCTCACAGCATAACACCAGAGAGAAGCAATCTATCCTAAGTCAGCCACCTGACGATCCCAAGAGCTAAAGGTCTCTTTCCAGACTTAGACCTCGACGGTAGCAACGACGAATTTATTCCATCGGAAGGGATAACCCCCAAAGCGTCTAAGATTGCACATCAGCATTCAACTAGCAGTCGAAGAAACGACAGTTCCCTGCTCAATATGGTTTCTGGTAGTTGCCTCTGTGGTGCCGTTCAATATGAACTGGATATCACGTCCGAGGAAGCAAGCAAGGTAACTTCCCCAACCGTTAACCCCCGCAGATTCGGCTATGGGAAGCATAAGCAATGACTTGTTATTGCATCCATGCCCTTTCTAGATGTGACTCTATTCTAACATAGAAGTTGAAGATGACCTCTACTTGTCACTGCCGGCCCTGCCGCAAAATCACAGGCGCAACTGCCTCTCTTAACCTACCGGTGCAGGCGTCTGCATTTAAACTTAAGAAAGGAAATCTAAAGAGCACGACCAATACACATGCTGACGAAGGGTTTCAATTCACCGTCTCTTTCTGCAGCGACTGTGGCAGCCCTATCCATGCTGAGGCATTTTTAGACCCAAATGCTGCACCTGGAAGCAACCCTCTTGTAATCCAAGCAGGCACGTTGGACGATGTTGCAATCCTGGAGACTCCTCCTGTCGAAGAGCTTAACACAAAGCATAGACTCAAATGGGTTGGCGTCGTGGCAGGAGCGAAGCAGAAGCAGGCGTATGTCTAAACTAGTTGAAGGATTAAGGGCGTCTCGGCTCAGGGGCCCACTGAAGGCACACTTAGATATTGTTTGATCCCTTCTAAAGGATCGAGTCTTGAATCGAAGTCGTGTATGGCAAAGCTTATTCATGATCTGTCTATAATTGTAGAATAAACCAGAACAGTGATCTCATGTTAATGCGTGTGATCATACGTATGATTAAAGACATGTTTTAGATAAAGCTGGGTCTAAGTAGTGTAACTTAGGGTGCTATAAGCTTTGTCGTTTAGATTATTTAGGTTAGAAATAAGTTAAAATTAAAAAATTAGTTTATTTAAAATAGCTATACCCGGTGGGTTAAAAACAAGTAGGCCCCCACCTCTAAACTTGCTTACTTAGACCGGCGGGTAATTAAGTTATTATTAATTTA
>JABCKB010001085.1:0-25804 GCA_013184455.1 Fusarium continuum
CGCCTAAGTCGGCGGGGACCATTTATGACCCGTGACAAGCTGGCGGTAGTTGGCACACGCAGGATGCCACGTTGATACCTGTTCAGGGCTATCTCTGGTTAGGATCCCTTCCGTTTTGGTCGATCCTCTGTTCAACCCCTCTCCTCTCCAAGGTCCCTCTATCGCCCTTGCCTCTCCACTGGTTAAGGGCAGTCAGTCACTCTCCCTCTCCCCGCCTCCATTTCAGGCGGCAACAAGAAAAGGCTACGACACCAAAAAAGTGAGGCCAACCTTCACAGGGCGAATAAAACCGAATCAACGAGGGGATCATTTCTAAGTCAGTCACGGATAAACCAAATCATCAAGAGATAGCAGGGAGCACCAGCCAATCTCGAGCTTTACTTCATATTTCTTGAATCCCCTCGGTAACCTCCGCAAGTTCTCGACATCTTCCGCAAGAGTCGTAGTTACAGGTACCTACCTACCTTGTCGAAGTCAGTGACACGCCATTGTCAGCCAATACGCGCGCATACTCGTTCGCTTTCCAACTCTTCTCGCATCAGTCTCCCAAATATTTCCCCAACATTCATCTACCCACTCTCATCATGGACGGAAAGCGACACCCCAGCTCGTTTCAGCAGCTCGAGAAGCTAGGCGAGGGTACCTATGCTACCGTGTTCAAGGGGCGCAACAGGCAAACCGGCGAGCTCGTGGCGCTCAAGGAAATCCACCTCGACTCCGAAGAGGGCACGCCGTCGACCGCCATCCGAGAGATTTCCTTGATGAAGGAGCTCAAGCACGAGAACATCGTGGGACTGCACGATGTTATTCATACCGAGAACAAGCTCATGCTCGTCTTCGAATACATGGACGGTGATCTTAAGAGGTACATGGATACGCATGGCGATCGCGGCGCTCTCAAGCCTACTACTATTAAGTCGTTCATGTATCAGCTCCTCAAGGGCATTGACTTTTGCCACCAGAACCGTGTTCTTCACCGCGACCTCAAGCCTCAGAACCTCCTTATCAACAGCAAGGGTCTCTTGAAGCTCGGTGATTTTGGTCTTGCCCGCGCCTTCGGTATCCCCGTTAACACCTTCTCCAACGAAGTCGTCACTCTCTGGTACCGCGCCCCTGACGTCCTCCTCGGCAGCCGAACATACAACACTAGCATCGACATCTGGTCAGCGGGCTGCATTATGGCTGAGATGTTCACGGGCCGACCTCTATTCCCCGGAACCACCAACGAGGACCAGATCATCCGCATTTTCCGCATCATGGGAACTCCAACAGAGCGTACCTGGCCTGGCATCACACAATTCCCCGAGTACAAGCCAACCTTCCAGATGTACGCCACTCAGGATCTTCGAAACATCCTCCCGGCGATTGACCCAACCGGTATAGATCTGTTACAAAGGATGCTACAGCTTCGACCGGAGTTGAGGATCAGTGCTCATGAGGCCCTCCAGCACGCCTGGTTCAACGACCTATTGATGCACCCTCAGCAGCAGGCTCTCCAAGCGCAGGCCCGTGCATACCCTCAGGCTGTTCCAAGCCAAGGTTTCGATGCGTATTAGGAGTTCTTCCCGAACCTCAATGTGGCGGACCCTAAAGATTACTAGCCCTGTCTCGATATTATATGTCCAATCTCTTTGGATCGAGCTGCGTTGATAATGCAACGTCATTTTACAAACCGAAAAAATCCCAGGAACATTGTGTAACGATTGCAAGCACTACGGAGTTAGGGGGTCAGCATGAATTAGACAGGGAGCAGACATTGGATCTTGGAGGCAGCAGCTTCGCCGGTGTCTTTTATCTTTATCATTTGTTGTCTTCTAACAACAACTAATATTGAGTAGTTAAAGGGGGCTTGAGCCTCCTTGTTTCATGAGTCTAATATTTTACACAAGCGATATGCATGGTCTTTTTACTTTTGGGCATTATTTATCACGCCCGTATCTATTGACGAGGCTCCCGTCAACGGGGCTCTTGAATTTCGTCTGAAGAGGATCCTTAGCCCATGTTTCTGCTAGGGCCGGTGCCTCCTCCAGTTCTGCTGGAAAGCCCAGGCTTTCTCTCAGTTTTTCGACCTCATCTCTTACTCTCTTGGCCACCGAGATCCTCAGCTCAGCAGCTTCTGGGCTGTCTCGGAGAAGCTCTGGATCGCCTTTCTCGACAAGCTTGCGCCATGCGGCCCTTTGAGGGCCAAAAATCTGATCAACATCGGTCGGTTCGCCAATCACCACCCTCACTGTCTTTCCGACACGGGGTGCCCACCTCGGCCACCCTCTATCTTCGGCCATGATGTGCTGAGTACCGTGGACAAACATGGGAATGAACTCAGGAGCCGGATCAGATTCGAGAATTAGTCGAGATACACCCCATTTGAAGTAGCGCAGCCCACTATCCGGACTTTGATGGCAGCAGGCCTCAGGAAAGACGTGGATCCAGGCATTTCGGTACGAAGGATAGGCAGATGGTGCTGGGATTTGATCGACACCGTTAGTTGAGAAGAAGAGCGGCTTCTGGACGGGAGGAGTTTGCGTCAAGGGAGGAGTTGCAACCAGAGGTTCGTCTGAGGCTGTAGACCATGGCGCTGGCGATGGACCAGAGAGTAGCTTGATGGCCTGTGTCATGGTCGGTTGATACAGACCACCATAAGGAGAATGCCATAATCTATGGGTGGGGAGAACTTGACCGAGGCTGAAGAATGTTGATGTGACCCTGCCATTTGGGTTGTTGGTAAATACTCACTCCCAGTCATGGTATTGAAACTTACATATTCTTGAAACATATATCATGAGCGCCAAGACCCCATCTCATGTTGACTGCGTCAAAAAAGTAGCGTAGCGGTAGGATTCCCCAGATGAGAGGATCGTCAAGTCTATGACAGTCATAGTCGTGATTAGCAAGCGAACCCATCATGTTGCAGCGAGTTGATTCTAGCTCTCACATACACTGCTACGTGATTGCACACAGTGAGCAACCCACGCTCACGTCCCTTGTATTTCCGCCGATCAAGTACGCCCAACAGCCCATCTAGTCCTGTAACCTCGAGGTTATTGAATCCGTTCATGAACCCCCTTGAGAGCGCGCCAACTGAGCCCATGACGGCAACTGAAGCTACGCGCCATGGCAGGCTTGGTTGCGTGGGAGGATCGGACTCGGACATTATTCAGACAGAAGGTTTTTTAAGACTAGAACATGCTCTTGTCAAATAGAAAATGAAGTCTCTTGCAGTCTAGAAGCGGAAAAGAATATAGTCCAAATACGACGTGCCAGTCTTCATATCGGAGAGCAGCGGCTCATAACGGACCCACCTCCGGCTTTTTTCTTTCTTGGGTGGCTACCCTGTAGGATGACATAGCTTCCCGGAGCAGCAACCAAGCAGTTCACCTCCCTCCAGCTTTGAACTCTCAACTTTCGTTTATACATCAGCATTATCCTCCTGATTCGGTTCACAAAAGCGATCTTCTGGGGAGAATTGATTTACTTCTATTGAATTACTGCACCAACCAAGCACTCGACGACCTTGCTCTGCAATTTCACCCTTGCAGCTATCGACATAAGAGTAACGCTCTTCTGAGCCAAACATCAACCATGGTATCAGCACATAGTACGCCCTCATTCGGTAATATCACAACCCATTCGACTCACCGTACTAACCCGAAGTTTCCAGGCAAACGCAACACCTCCCGTCCAGTTTTCACATCGCACGAACGCGCCCTCGCAAAGTCGCACTGGTCATCTTCTTCGGCCCGTCTGCACCGCGACTCATTCCTCCCCTTTGGCTCTTGCGGACTGTGTCTCAACATCGCCCGCGATCCCGTCTCATGCCGTCGTGGTGACATATTCTGCCGCGAATGCGCCCTCTCAAACATTCTCACACAGAAGAAAGACATCAAACGCGCTCACAAGACCCGCGCCGCTGCCGATGAGGAGGCTGCTAGGCAGAAGGCGCACGAAGACGAACAGGATCGCGAGCGTTCTATAGAGGACTTTGAGTTAACACAGGCTGGTCTCGATCGAAAAAGAAAGTGGATCGCGGCCAAGACGGACGACAAAAAGGTGGATGCGACGAATGGAGAATCAAACTCCCTGGCTTTGGTGCCAGCGACAAAACGCAAGTTTGAGCTTGACAAAGACGAGCTAGATCGCATTGCGCGCGAGGACAAGGCCAAGGCAAGAAAAGCACTAGAAGAGGAAAAGGTAAATAAGTTAGTCGTCAAGATGCCACTGTTCCGTGTTAATTCTCTACTCTACAGGCTGCGAAACCACATCTCCCATCATTCTGGACTCCATCTCTTACACCAGACGCCCAAGCAAGTAAACTCCCACCTGTTGTCAAGAAGGACAAAACCGCACCATCGTGTCCAGCTTCTTCATCTGATAACCCCCACTCCATCACTATGCAAAATCTCATTTCGATCAACTTCAACGAAGAGGAAACGCCCAATGGCAAGCAAAGAACTTGCCCTTCATGCTTAAAAATGCTCACCAACGCCTCCAACCCCATGTTGGCCAAACACTGCGGCCATGTATTATGCCACAGCTGCGTCAAGCTGTTCATGATCCCAACTTCCAAAAAGGCTTCCTCCGAGGATGATCCGCCCCTGACCTGTTACGTCTGCGACATGCCTCTGACTGCAAAGTCACAGAAAAACGATGCTGCCCCAGGCTCTTCCATACCTGGTTTAATTGCTCTTCAGTCTGAAGGGACAGGTTTTTCAGCTCACGGAGGCAACACCGTCGAGCGATCGAGTGTCGCTTTCCAATGTTAGAAATATCACACTTCTCCATGTCTTGTTACCTCGTCCGCAGTCTTCGTTGTCGCATGTGAGGTAGCAGCACCATAAACCACACCCGAACAACAAACCTATGAACCACACCCTTGGTGAGCATTGTCAGACCGTGACTGAAGAAGCTCTTGAGCAGCTCGCCCTGAAGCCCAGCGTATAGTGCTTTAACGCCCTCATTTGTGATGATGCGACAGATAACACCATATATGGACTGATTGAGAAATTCAATAATCCGTCTCAGTATATGCTTGGGTGTTGAGTTTCCCTTCTGCGCTTTCTCTTTGTCTGTATCCGCCAAGTCGACTGAGCCGCCAGCCATCTGGAGGCGCGTCTTTCCTGTCTGGAAAGGATACGTAATGGCAGTAGCAGAAGCCTTACTTGTGGCGGCGATCAAGAAGGCGATCCATGCGACTGGTACGTCCTCCTCTTCAAGCGCCGGTATAATGCGTGCTGCCAGTCGGCGATTGACAAAAAATGTGATGCTAGGATTTAGAGTAAGCATCAGAGTAGCCGAATAGCCAGACCAAAGACCAAGCATTCCGCTTTCCTTTCGGATTTCAGCGAGGATTTCCATGAGCGACTGATCACTCCCCAACATCTGCTTCCTCGTCACGACATTTGAAATGGGAGTGGTCAACGCCCGGGCACACCCACCCGCGAGGGCACCCACGAGGAGCTCTTCGACAATCTTGGGCTTCCGATGTCGAGGGCGCAGATAGTTGTAGAAGCCAAAGAATAGAAAACTGTCCACGACCGACTTGGCGACATCTGTTCCCAGTCCGCTGTAAAGGGCCTTGATCCCGCCTTCTTTTGCCGTAATTCCTCTGAATGCCGAAACGACTCCATTGTAATCGCCAGTAAGGTCGCCAGTCTTTCGTTGCGCCTTGAGCCGAGTAGTAACCAGATCCAACGGGTATAAAGATGCAGTTGATATGGCTGTCCCTACAGAGCCAGACACGGCGTGGCCAAGGGCATTGAGAGCCTGCTGTGATGCCATTTCATGGGAAACCGTGACAACGACAGGTTTCCGTCAGTCTCACAGGGAAAAATAACAGCTGCTCGAAGGCGCGCGCACGTGCATGATGTAAAGGGTGAGTTGCGAGCAGGGCAATGTATCTTGAGTCGCAATGATGAGCGACACGCGCAGCCGAGTTTACGACGTCATAACTCAACCTCGGCGGCCCCACATGTTGCATGTGACCGATGTCCCGAGGCTTGATGGTAATGAGAGACTCTAGTATTGAGGGCTCAAGTACAGCGCCTATTAGAAGTAGTTGTTCGTGATATTCTTTTCGTCATGAACAATAAAAACAGTCGCTTGCACTTCCTCCGACATGGACTCGTCATAGTAAAAATCTCTGCAGGACACTGCTTGGGAACCTAGGCTTGCCCTTCACCTCTTGCCTGGTCTGCAGAGGTTTCTATGCTCTGCTTGAAACAGATGGTTGTCTTTGAGGTGTGAAGGTAGCTGTTGTCCGTCCTGCGTTCCCAAAGCCTGCAACTCCAATGTCTATCTCCCCTGGCGCATCTTCAGCAGCTTGTTGCAATCCAGGGCGACCTTCGGGGAGCTTCTGCGCTCCAAATCCACTGACGGAAAAAATATTCGTCCTCCCACCATTAGTGGCCATCTGAAGCTGTTCATGTAGTCTTGCGAGCTGGTATTGTCGTTTTATTGGGGCGAAAGTGGGTTGTGGTATCAAGGGTTGAGGACGCCATTGTGAAAGTGCACTCATGACCGCAGTCGTTTCTTCGTCCGAGTCAACAGGCCCGTTATTCGCATCGTCTTCGTCCTCTACTGGTGCGTTGGCATCCAGTGCTGCTTCTGTAGTGAGACAAGTGTTAGTCGGGTCTTGAAAGTGGAAAAGAGTGTGTGCATTAAGACGTACTCTGCTGTTTTGCCTGATTCTTCTTCTGGTATGCAGCCAGAAGCATGTCATAGGGCAAAGATCTGCCAGCAACTGCACGCTTCGCTCCCATGCTGTGGCTCTTGCATGTCAGTGATCTAGCACATGGCTGCCCGTTGGCCAGCAAAACACCACATTGCCGTTCCACATCCACAGGACCTGATGCTTATGTTAGTAAGCTCCCTACGATAGCCTTCAGCAAAATCCTACCCTTTGGTTTGGGGACCTTGGCCTTGGGTTCATCTTTCTTCTTCTTTGTCTTTGGTCCCTTGTCTGGATCACCATCGGCCTTCCGTTTCTTTCCCTTCTTGTCGTCTTCGGGCTTCTTTCCAGCGGCCTTCTTAGCTGTTTTGCTTCCAATAACCTTCTTCTCGGCCGAGATACCATCGTCGTCACTATTGTCGTCGCCTCGCTCTATGCCGTTCTCTTCGTCCTCTTTACGTTGCTCTTCTTGTCTTGCCGCCTCCTTTGCCCTTTCTCTGGCTTCACGAGCTTCCTTCTTCCTTTGTGCCTTCTCTTTCTTCAATCGGAGGCATTGCGCAATATGCGCCTTCGCGGCAGTCTTTAAAACGCTTTTTCTACAGTGCTTGCATTGTTGGAGATCGGGGTTATCTTCGAGCGGTCGTCCGGTCGCAAACGTTTCGCGGGAGCTTTCGTCGAGTTCGTTCACCACAGGGCCGGGTGAAGGTGCACCTACAGGGGAAGCGACGTTCTTTTTCTTGTCTATGAAAGCATTAATCACCTGCGTGTAAGCACCTAGAACTGAATCGATATATACCTTCAATAACACTGCCATCTCTCCAGTTGCCGGGTTTGCTGTGTTTTGGTGCAGGCTTTTTCAGCTTTATTTTCCCGTTCTTGTTCTTTGATGCGACTTTGATCGTGCCGTCATCACCTGCAACCTGCGCTTTAGTCTAGCTCAGCCGCGCAACTATGGAGTCGCGTTACCTTTTCGAACATCTAACCCCATGACGAAAAAATATCGCGGTGTAATCTAGCCACGCGTAGGTAAAGAGGGTGTTTCCTATCGAAGATGATTTTTGGCTTTGAACGATGATCGTTAATTGTTTGGTTTCGTAAGGGATAATCGTCGCGATGAGGTTATGTTATGGTGGAGTTAAAGGTGTGGCGGCCTTGCGATTGCGGCTGTCAGTCAGTGATACACGTGCGAGTCGGTCCACGCCCGCACTATTTCTCCGGGGTTAGTTAGATATCCACTAACATTTGTGGAAATGCCTTGCTATTAAAGAAATGCTTAGGAACCAACAACTATCTAAATTGATAGGTGCTGGTATGGTTCATAGGTTGACTTGCGAGTGAAAACGACACTGGATTAACAACCTCAGAATTCGAAACAATCTAATGGCAGATAATTAGATTACCTGCCTTTCTGGTAAATCTTCCTACGGCTTGAGACAGCTACTTGATCCATGAGATAGCATCTCTACAAAGTCAGCGGTTTGTCTCATTGGACCGCATCAAGTAAATGACGAACAATGTCATGGCTCCTTATAGTTTCCATTCATATCAGTACAAGGAGGTACGGCCAGAACTCATCCAAAGAGTATCTGGGTGTTCGTGTCAAACCCCGGTCATGAGTCTAGAGATGATAGGATGGGACGAAGGGCATAAAATGTGAATTGTATAATATGGATGACCCCGGATGCGAGTAGCAACACTGGTACCACGAAACTGTCATCCCTAACATGAGGTATAGGAGAAAATGGCAATACACCCAACACTCACCGATCAGGTGAACCGTAGCCAACCGCTAACCTGAAAGTCCAGAAACTATACATAAACCAACTAACTCCAGGATAAGAAGAGCACTCTAGCATAGGCTTTCCTGCCCACACCCAAAGAGAAAAAGAAGAAAAAAGTTTCAATGCCATTGCAGCCTCCCGATCAAACCAAAAAACACCAAATACGATGCATTCACACTGTCCCAAATATCCCCTGTTTTCGTTCATTGCCATGTTAATGACTTGGATAACTACCATTATCGCGCTTTGCTCTCGACCACCTCCTTGTTTATTAGTAGTGAGTCTCGATGTGACCGCATAGCTTCCATCATAGACTTGGCATGAAGAATGCCCATATCACTCCATATACATTCCATCACCGCCAAAGCCCAGTCCCAGTATGCATCTGGGACGCCAGGAGCACAAGCAGCAACCTGAAGGTGAAATAGAACGACAGGGAGTCCAGCCGAGCCCGAGCCAGCTCCTCCCATTCTCTCAACTGGCACGGCAAACTTTTCGGTGAGGAGGGGATGACGCCAATGTGTTGGGGTGCTCACGAGGGTATCGCGGACGACGTCTTTAATAATCTTATATCGACGTCCATATTCTGCTAATGAGAATAACGGTGCGCTAGATTTCGGATACTCCTTGATGAACTCAATGATAGTCTGATTCAGAAGAGTTCGCGACCATCGATAATGTCCCCACATACGGGCAATAAACATATCATAATAGACATGATATACGCCGTCGAAAACCGCCGACGATGGTAGATGATCAGCTCTCTCGGTGCGGTATCGCCATGTGGGCCCAAGCCCGTGTTCCCAAGCCTCAAAAGAACTGTCGATATCCAACAATTGCTTCAAGGTGGACAACGTGAGAGGCCGGCCGTCAGTAAGGGCATGGGTTTTTATGTATGTTGATACTTGAATGAATTGGCCAATCAATGGGCCGAGGTCAGTAGCTGGATGATCGGCAGGATCGAGAAGAGTTCTCGCGAACGCAATCCATTCATAGAGGGGGTCCGGCAGAGGCGTTGCTGATATGTGAGCGGGTATAAACTGCGAAGGCTTGTAAGTCGAGATTTAAACAGGTGCCTCGTGTGGTGACATACGAGCGTGTAAGACATTTGTACCATAGCACGGACACCAAGAAATGCTACTTCTGGCATAGGACACCATCTCCGTAGCAAAGCAACGCCGCCCATGACATGAGCGTGTACATGAGCAATGCTTTGATGTGCTCCTTTGACAAGCTGCAGACGTATTTTAGTACACTAGATAGCAAGGCTGCACAATATAGAGGGAAAGCAGGAATATCAGGCTGACCATGGGTGACTGCTGGATAGCATCGGGGGTTAGGGCACACACCTCGAACATGGCAAGCATGATGACGGAGCGCATCGTTACTTCAAAATCCGGCATGCTCGAAGTCTGTATGAGGCGGCCAGTTTGGCGCAGTGCCATTCCATATCTTTGCCGGGCCGTCGTCATCATGCTAGGATCGCCCCTGAGATTCGAAAGACTGGCGAGGCCGACGGCAGTCATTACGTCCTGCACAGCAGGGTCCCATAGCCATTCGGTATTCGGCAAATCGGTAGAAGTTCTGGGTTCGTCGGGGTGACCGATAAGATAGCGGTTGACATAGAATTGAACACCCTGTTCCTCGAGACTTGGATCGACAGGTGTCGGGAGCCGTGGCGGTTGGGTGAAGATAGGCTGTGCTGTAGCGGTAGTTGAGGGCGTATAATAACATGAAGCGGGAGATGGAGGGGTTGGCGGCGAGGTTTGCTGGCTCGTGATAGATGCGGGAGACGTTGGCCAGCCGGTTTTAAATGACCTGTTAGAGGATACTGCTGAAGGGGGGGCAGAATAAGCAGGGAGAGAGGTGGAAGACGAAGAGACGGAGGACGCAAGACTAGACGCGTTGGATGAATAGGAAGAAGCAAGAGAGCTGGAAGAAGTTTGTGTTGAGAGTACTTCGGCAGTGGAATCGCCAACGCCCCATTGCGCATGTGCCTTTTGCATCACCTTGCTGCTCTCATCGCGAAACATGAGAGACAACTGGTCGCGATAACCAGGGCACTTTTTTCCAACTCGGACACATTGCGAGCATTCTGGCTTTAGTTTATCACACTAATAATAGATACCACCGGTCAGTCATGAACAATGGAATCCCAAGGTATCAATGGCAGCAAAGTCGGATGCAGGGGTAATGGAGGATGTTGCCGGTCCACATAGCATACCTTGATGCGTCTTACGCGACAGTTTTGGCAGCCCTGAGAGGCTTTGCCGCAGTAGACCATGATCGCTGATGCGTTTCGGGTCACAACGGCGTCCTGCCGAAAGCTGGACGCCGGTGAGTATCGGTAGATCCGGACAGCGAGGTCGGCAACACGGAGGCGGAGCCCGCGGAGAAACACAGGTGGAGACTTGGGGTGTTCCCTGATCCCAATGTATACAGAATGCTCCAGCGATCGAGGTGCTGCTAATTGCACCCGACCAACAGTTACGGGCTGTAAGACAAGCAGCGAACTGTTGCGAAAGATGCTGTTGTCAGCTTATTGGTTGTGGCCCTGATTGGCGTGGTTGATTCAAGGTTCAGATCGGAGTGAGACTAGCTTAATGAAGCATCGCTAGTAGGTCAAAGACTGGCAGGAATGTTGCAGATAAAAGACAGCAAGAGGATAATGTCGAATAGCTGAGCGGCTTCAAGAAACAAGACCATCAGGAGCAGGGTACGCGATTCGTCGCGTATATATTGACCTTGTGCTGCTTGCGTCGGCCGTCTCAGCCACTCATCCAGCTAGAGCTCAACAGGCTCACTCACAGCTCTGGCGCTACCGCGGTGGCGTCTACAGCCTCCAACAACAAAAAAGAAAAAGAAAAAGAAAAAAAGTCACCACCGTGGGATGAGCAAGTATCTCGACTAGGGCCCTGCTGGTGTTGGTTCCCCCGGGTCACAATGGATGTCGCGCAAGCCCGTTGTATTTCCGACGTGTAGCGGGTCCCCGGAGCTTAGAGAACAAGAAGAAGAAGAAGTAGAGGGGAGAAGGATGTTAATGTGACATTCGCGGGGTGTTGTGGTTGGATAGATATGTTTAACCCGGCACATGTGAGTCTCGCCCGTGATTGGAACGAAGACCGAATTAAGGGCTCGACCAGGGGGCATGTAACGTGGTGCGGAGAAGGAGAAGGGGATGCTAGGTTAGTTGTGCATGAAGATAACTAGGACAAAGTGAAGATGGAATCCATATTGGAACGGCACAACAACATGTTCCGTTGGGCCTTTTTGAAGTATGGACAAATATCGAGGCGTACGTTGAAGATTAAAGGTTGAGCAAGGGTGATAGAGTCTAAGTTAGCAGGGACGGAAACGGAAGCCATGAAGTGCTCAGATAGGTAGGACAGCCCAAGTAGTGGGGCCTGGCGTCTTAGTTCCATAGGTAGTCTGAGCTGCCGACTTAGCGTAGTCGGAGCTCGAGTCTCGTTGTGGTGCAGTTCATGATATTGCGATTCAGATCCGTCTGCCTTGATCTGCAGGTATGAATCGATAAAACCCGAGGCAGCTGCGTCGAGGACAATGTCATACATAGATCATGTCTCATCTCGGGGATATTCAACCAGCATTGTTAATGCATGACAGCTTCGAGATGGAAATCCGCACGGTTATCGACACTGAGGCCATGATAAGGTCCTTGGCTAGAAGATCCTGAATCCCTAGATACCGAGCATGCCCTAATAACAAATCTCAACGTATGTGCTGGGACGTGTCAATTTTGAGTGGCTCCCGGCTGACAGGGAGGACCTTGTCATGGATTAAATCTCAAGAAGGGAAATTCCGAAGGATGAAGGTTTGAGATCGTAATTAGGAGAGTGGAGGAGTCGGATAAAGGGGGAAGCATAAGAGGGCAGAGGAAATGGGTGGTTCTCAAGTGTCACAAACACAAATACTAATCCCGTGATGGAAAACATTGTCCGGAAGAGCTGCAGCAGAAAGCATACCCAGAAAAATGAAGCTTATTTAACGCGAAGTGTCAATATCAAGTAGACAGGGGCTGTCTAGGGTTGTCATTCTCATTTGCTGATGGCTACAAGATACCAACAGGATCGTATTATGAATATCGGGAGATGCTATCGGTTGATTCGATACCAAGGACGTGGCAGAGACTACTATGCACGGCCTTCTTCAGTCATCATATGTCTCGTACGCGTTAATAATCAATTTAAGCCCAACAGAAGACTTTGGTCTCACAGACCTACAACAGACATTAGCTCTTAGTCGACCCGTTTACCAACTCATCAACGGGGCTCGTTGTCAGTGTGTGGTACACGTGCGCTCTTTTGCTTGGCACGAAGCACTTATCCGTTTGGGAGTGGTGACTTGCTCTCCATTGCATGGCTAATTCGAGAGAGAGGCATGAAAGGGAGGAAATTAGGACGACTTACGCACACTTTGATGCGGAGGCTCAATGCAGACCCGGGCAAAAGCCGGCGCACTCGGCCGAACCGAAGCTGCAGGGCTGCAGCTGTGTCTCGGACAGTGACTGTACTTGCGTTAAGGCTGGCTGGTCTCTACGCCCGTCGCATCCTGGTAAAGATGCGAACAAAACAACCGGCGAGCGGATTGGTATCCATTAAACCGGTAGGCTTGATGACGCGCGTGTCCAACAACTCGGAGAAGATTTGTTATTGCAGGTCGGAGCGGCATTTGCCCCTCGTGCCCAGGATTCAGTTCAAAGCACATTTCATGTCAAAGGTCCATTTATGTTTGACGGATTGATCAGGAACAGACAATGCCAAGTCGAAGCTAATCAAGCGCCATCATAAACGTTTCGAGTCAGGTGGCCAATTGTTTCTGTAAAGCTTCATCGTGCTTTTTTCCATAATGGCTGATCACCATTGAAGGTCTAGAAGCTCATGCTTCCATTCCCAACACCGAGATCGTCCCCTCCAACAATGACGTAGTAGATGCATCCCAACCTAATCTCGGTCTACCCCAGATAGGTTGCCCGGCTCAAGACGACCAAACCACTCTGACACAATTTGTTTTTGTGACACCGCAGCGACACAAAAAAAACAACTAAACAACTCTACATAAGCCACATATGCATAACCTCTTTTCACCTGTATGCTTCTTCCTGTGGAGGGGCTGAGGGGGGCATCGTCGCGTCACGTCATACCCTCTTCTAGACCACTCTTTACATCATCATCATCCTTCTAACCTTGAATAAGATGGGAACGTGTTGAAGCCCAGCCCGGGATACGGCTCCGAGCATGCCGTGCTACGTACCGTATAGCAGGTCCCGTCAGCTCCATCGATCGACCCGCGGCGTCATAACTTGAGCCGCCACATACTCGTCTGCCTTGACACAGATGGGTACTTTTGGTCATGTGTAGAGCAAACAGGTACGCGGTAGCACAATTGGATGGCCAGAACTCGGCGCGAAGCGTCAAAGTGTAAGTGGGTACATCATAGAAACGTTCTAACCATAGGTAGTGCTCATGATGTATCCATCCATGGAGCTGAGGTGTTGCGCAACGTCGTGCAGTACTGTAGGTATAGTAGTGAGTACCTACCTTAGTACTTTGCTGCCCCTCGCACCATCAACCTGGCTCTCACACACTCACTTGATTCGGTCTAACAAGTAACGACGTCAGAGCTCGCCAAAACATCTTCCCCTCCTCTGACTGCTGTCATTCAAAAGTTGAGGTGTGTTTATTTAAGCTTCAGTTATCCCCGCGACCCTCCTGCCTTTTCATTATCAACTTAATTCTTTATTATACCCCAATTCGTGCGCAAGATACCCCTCCACGCCTCAACTACACAACACCAAGATACCAACTTCTCTCGACTTAGACAACACCCGCAATCAAATCACAATGGAGACCATCAACAACCTCACTGCCGCCGCCACCAAGGCCGTCTGGGGCGAGAACGAGTCTGCCAACAAGGAGCCCGTCTCTGGCGTCAAGGGTGACACCGCCCACGGCGAGCCCTACGATGCGGGTAATCTGGGTACGACCTCAATCCCCGTACTATACAAATGTTTGCACCTGAACCGTCTTACTCACAGCTCATGCTCTAGCAACTCCCCAGCAGGAGAAGGCAGCAGATAACTATGGGAGGCACGGCGAAGAGCGCGAAACCGGCCTTGGACGAGAAGCCCCTGTCTCAAAGTCTACCGAGACCACAACCACAACCACAACCCCGGGAGCGGGTGCGGCTACGGCTCCAGTTCCGGCACCTAACACCCAGGCAAAGGACACTTCCGCCGGTCAGAACGACACACGCGCCCCAGAGCAAGCGGACAAGGGCAACAAGGACCTCCACGATGTAGATGACACCTCCGAGGGCACCGACGTCAAGCTCGGCGATGGCCCTGGCCCCCAACCCATCGACAAGCTCGCCAAGGAGTACGGTGGTGATGCAGGAAACGCTCCCGTGGAGGGAACTTCCCACAAGCCTACAGAGGCCGGCTCCGGGGGTACTACCGAGTCATCCAAGTCGGAGAACCAGCCCCACGACCCTAAGGAGGATGAGTACATCACCGCGTCTGGCTTCGCCGCTGACGGCGGCGATTTTGACGCTTCCAAGCCCGGTGCTGGACGCGAGGCTGACCGTACGTTAATCATCTCAAGAAATCTAAAGTCTCGATCATAACTGACAGTTACTAGGCCTCCTGGAGCAAAAGGGCGTCCACCTCGGCGAGGGTGGAAGCTCAAATCCCTCTCATACCGAATCGCACTCTAGTGGCAAGCATCACGACGAGAAGCATGAGAAGCACGATGAGAAGAAGGACAAGCCCAGCATTGGCGAGCGCATCAAGGCCAAGCTTCACAAGCACTAAGTGCAAGATCTAATATGCTTAAATTTATAAGGTGCTCAATTAATGACGGAAAATGATATCCTATACGGCCGCTTCTTCATGTTACCCTGAAGTTATGTTTGGTTTCTGATTCGGTTGTGTTTATGTACCAGTTACCTTATTTAGTTGGTATAATTATCGTGGTCCATTACTCAATTCTAGCTGAGAAACAGGTTGTCTTGATAAATGCTGTGCTGTTGTTATTGTGAAAAGCGAATGGTAGCTTCCTGACACTTCGCTTCGGTGTTGCCACCAGTATGTTAGATTAGATAAGGTTCCTTGTTTAATAGTTGTTTGGATGCTGTCACGGTGCAGATGCAAGGCTGGGGTAAGATACTTGAAACGGGGAGATGAGCTGTTGCACATTCGTTTGTTTCGATTAACCTGCCTTGCATGTAACTAACCTCAGCTGCCGCGAAAATTATCCGATGTATCAATGTAATATTGCAGGCTTCTTTCAAGCACTGTTTCGTTTCGTCAATCGTTGTCCACTCGCCCAAGCTGTACTTGGTTTGTTCTGACACAATCATATTGACAATTGACCTTTCGCTCCTTAAATGCTTCCATTCATATCATACGCCCTGCTTTCGGGTCTCCCAGGTATATTCAATCCTCGTGCGGCCAGCGTACACTTGCAAATGCCACCATTTATGCCCACCAAAAGTCTGATATCATCTCCCATGCAGGCTTCCCCATGCGGATGCTGGTGCGCCGAATAATCTCATCAAAAAAGTCCCTCTCTTCACGCAGGGCTGCTTCTAGGCCCTGTTCGAAGCATTTGTCAAAGTGCCTCGCTTACACTAGAAACGTTCTAGCATTATCAATGTCCTTGCTGAGCATCTCCACATTTCGAAAACCCCTGCCACCAAATCCCACCACACCAACTTATCCGGGCCGCCTCCCGACCACGCGTTGGAGTGTCGTACCGCTTTCTGCCACTATCAATCGTGGGCAGCGTTGCTCTCGTAGCATACGCCGCAAGTCATGGCCACTCGGGACCATCGCGAGCTGTCAGAATCACCGATGGGGTTGCAATTCTACCCATCCCGGTTCGTTCTCGATTCGCTTCTAGGCCTAGATGCTTGAAAAGATGCAGTCGCATGGATGTTTCGAATAGTTGCAAGGGTTCATTGCTTATAGAAACCCAGACTCGGCCAAAACCCTGTAATTAGGAAACCGTCAAGTAAGCATATGTTTCTTCATCTTAACCGAAGCCTTCAAGCCGCTAATGCGAAGTCGCCTCTATCGTAGTGCCAACCAGGATAGCGGTTTAGAAGAAAGAGGACACCGCTCCATACGATGCGGGCGTGTTCCGCAATGCAACGTACCTCACAATCTTCTCGTCCTCTCGCTCACGAGGCTCAACTTGTAAGCTTTTGTCATACATCTCGTGTACATCCCCAGCAGCTTGCATATTGTTCAAGATGTAGTCTTGCAGCTCAGGCACTGGCTGTAGCGAATACCCCACGTTCTGATACTGCTGAATATCCCGAATGACTTCAGCAGTCTTGGCACGTTTAGCAAAGTTAATGAGGTTAGTCTTCTTAATGATAGAGGGAATGCCGTCCTCGATGAAGGTCAGATCAGTTAAGTATACACCTTGAGTGGTTGTGAGTAATGCGATCTATCACCTACTTCTCAGGAAAGGGAAGTCCATACCGAAGAAAGGGATACAAGGGGGGTTGGCTGCATGGAGAGCTTCTCGGTATTCACCAAAGTTCTTGGTGCTCGCCATGACTCTCCGCATGGATTCCAATGTAGTATGTGTGCGCTGAGGTACCTGGTCCCACGTCCGCTTGAGACGAGCGATGGGTGCAGTACCCAATGCCGAAATAATTGAGGTTAGCGTCGAGAAGTTATTCAAGGCGCGGCATCGCTGTCATAAAGTCAGTAACATTCTCGAGAGCCTAACACCATAAGTTATTTGCTCACATCGGCAACAGAAACGAAATGCTTGATAACAACCACTCGCTTCTTGACTTCCATTTGTGCCAAAATCATCTCAGCGACCCAGTTTGTCATTTGGTTCGAGTGGAGGATAAGCGCCTTGACGTTGGGGGCCAGATCGGGCTCACCCTCAGGGACCTTCTTTTGCCACGTCTTATTCAAACACTCTGTCGCCTTAACCTTGCCATACAATCGGGACTCGACAATCGTAAGCTGACGGGCAAACTCAACCACATCAATGTCCAAGAACTTGAGCTTCTTCATGTTCTTGGGCATGATAGGAGTAGGTGTGTTTTGGTTCACGGTTTGGATCATCCTTCGAGCTCCAGCCTCCTTTCCGCTCAATCTCTGATCAAGGATTGCCATTAGGGGTGCCGAACCGGGAGTCTCCGTCGATTTGACTGTGTCTTTTGCAAAGCTGTAGACGTCTCGGACAAGTTGTTTTGATTCATCGTTGTAATCCTCCATCCAGAAGTTGTCAAACCAGTTCTTCAAAATGTTGACCACACGGAAACGAATAAGCTTTTGTTTGCGGTCCCTCCAAATCTCGAAATCTGTTTGGGTAAGACCTTCGGGCGGTTGGATGTTGAACCGCTTGATAAGCATCTCGAAGAGTTCTCGGGCTGAAGTAAAGGATCGGTAAGTGAGAAGGAACGTGTTGTTGAAGTTCGAGTCAAGCTTGTCGTGACGAGTTAGCTGCTCCACGAGAGCCAGCAAAGATCCCCCCTTAACGGTTGGGGGCGAGGTCTTGCTGTCCCAAGATACTTCATGCTCGTAATCCAGGAGTAGGAATTCAGGGGTATCTTCTGTCACTGGAACCTGAGGCGAGGGGTCTTCACCAAAGATCTTCTTAACCTTGGAATAGTCACCCCTACGCATGTTACCAGGGGCAGGCTCGCCTTCGGTGAAAGACTGCGATGTTATCAGAGGTGGTCGTGCAGGAGCGTTCCTTGATTCTGTTCGTTGGTGAGGTCGATCGTAGGGCATGGTCTCCCCTCTTTGTAGGGTGTTTCGAACAAAGGAATTCTCCCGAGGTCGTGGCTCTGTCTGGTGTTGTTGCATATTGATCTGGACTTGTTCGGACAATAGCTGTAGTGAAAACCCAATATGAGAGGAGTTGGTTTCCAACGCCCGGGCACATTGTCTAACATACTCCATGCGGTTTTCCAATGCTTCACCACGGACTTCAGACCATTCATCGGCCAAGGGCCCAGCGACAGCTTGGCAGCCAAGAATAAGATCAGAAATGTTGTCGTAGAGGCTCTGCTTGTGGGTACCAAGGTCGGCTAGCTGGGGTGTCTGAAAGCTATTGCCCAAGGAGGACAGATCAATCGCCTCAATCATGGCAATCCATTGTCTGAATGTGTCCAGCACCCTGCCGCCGGCAAAGCAAACGTTGTTCCCGATAACCTCGTGTCTGTAAGGCGTGACGATCTTCTCTAGTACGACTAGATTTTTGTCGAGTTCCCGGATGCTAGATACAAGAATGCGCTTCTGCTCATCCAGTCGCTCTAGCATTTTATTGTCGAGGATTGCCGTTGGTTCCACAACGCCCTCTTCATCTTCGAGAAAGTTGGCTGTGATTTCATCTCGAGGTCCTAAGCCGTTGTTTTGCCAACTGCCACCTGTGGTACTACCAATCACAAACCCTGGGAAGAGTCTCGGAATCTCCTCCCCACGCTGTTGTCGAGCCACTTCGACATAGCTGTATACACCCATGAGAACTCCATCAGCTTCCTGTAGACACTTTTGAATAGACTCCGCATTGGGCCAGTCTGCAGCAGCTATATGAGAAGAAATGACGAGCTTAGAAAATTTGGACATCATATCTCGGAAGTGAGGGTAGAGCGCTTTGTTTGTTGATATAATAGATGGTTGGCCGGAGTGGTTATCAGTAGTCCCTGAGCCAGCGGCGAGGAGCAGTCGTAGATGGTCAGATATATCCTCGGCTTTTGCTACATATTCCGAGCGGTTGTTGTTCATAATGGCTTCCCGATACCGATCGATAGCACGTCGCATATTGGAGACAAGTAGAGTCCAGCTAAGCGAGGGTGTGGAGCCGTCGTCAAAGAAGGATCGAGGAATAGTAGCTGTGGTCGGTAAATTGTAAGTAGTGCTAGTAAACGAGGTAGCTGAAGCTATGTTGGGGACTTGTCCTACGGCAAGGTGCCCATTCGACGAGGCGCCATTGCGGTAACGACCAACGGGCGATGCGCCGTTAATGGAGTCCATAGACGTTGATGGGGATAATGCGCCGAAGGAAGCACGGTTACGATGCTGGAGAATGTCAGCAATTGGGTAATTCAAACATAGCATTTAATATCTTGTTAGGCACCTTTGAACGACGAGAGGCAAGTCTTGAGGACTCGCCTTCGGCCTCGGACGCGGACGTCAAAGATTCATCGTCCTCGTCTTGGGTTAGGCCGCGAGCCATCATCTCGGGGGGTGGTCTTGTTTTATCTGGAATATTGACATTCATTCGATCTCGCGGGCCAGTCTCACTGGCAGACACGGGAGACTCCAAGGGCAGTTCCATGCTGCGGTCTCCTGTCATCATATTATAATAGAATAAGCGTCCGTCGGGGGTGGCCTGAGGAATCCAAAAGTCGGCCCTTGAACTGTCTCCTCCATCAGTTCCCTCGAGGGGCAGTGCGATCGGGCCATCCTGTTCGGAGTCATCGTCTTGATCGTATTGGTCGTCGTAAAGCTCAGGGTCTTCGGCGTCGTCCTCGGCAGCATCAAGGGCTCCGTTGTGTGCACCGTCGGGTAGATCATCAGGACTCGTGATGATTTGACAGTAGTTGCTAGGAAACCAGCCTCGAACACCATTAATAACACCATCCCACCAGCCGCTCTCGAGCTGGGTGATGACTTGAATTACATCTCCTTCGTGGAAACTGAGACTAGTGCGATCATCGGCCTCGTAGTCGTAGAGGGCGCGGACGTACATGGCCCCCATAGGGGCAGTACCGACGATGCCGTTCATGAGGTCCCAGGAGGGATCAGCCCGGGTAGAAGAGGATTGTTGATCGGAAGCTTGAACGGAGGCAGACGTGATGCGCACGGAAGCGGAGAGTGAGTCGCCGGAGGGGTCGTGGGTAGTGCGCGAAGAGTGGATACTTGGCGGCACGGCGGCGGTCTGTATCTTGAGCATATTGCGGCTGCAAAGCTCACCTCAGGGCATGGTCAAAAGCGGCAGGCCTATTACTGATCAAAAGAATGCCGATTTTGAAGATTGCAGTTCGTGACACGAAAGAGACGGCGCAGCAGCATGCCACAAGAGTTACAAGGAGTCGCAGGAGACGCGGGAAGTTGCAGGCCTTGCTATAGAAAGCAGAGTACGGATAGAGGGCCAAGAATCCAGGGGGGCTGCTTAGAGGGGTGACCGCGCTGGGGCCAAGCTCGGATGCGAGTGGACGGCGAGGGGCTGACGAGAAGCAGGAGGAGAAAGAGAGGAGAGGAGGGCGGCGACAGGTGATTTGACTGAAACGATACTAGAGTGGACAGAGAGCACGTTGGCCAACGTTGTCCATAAGGAAAAAAGAAAAAGAAAAAAAGCGCTCCGTTTGTGAAAATACGGTATAGAAGGCGGCCAGCAAAGGTTACAGTAAAAAGCGGCGACCTGACCACGAGCGTAGATAGGGGTGACACATCGATATGGCTTCCTAGAGATCCGTAGCGGACAACTTCGGAGCCGACAGGCTGGTATCAGTTGTTCAGGCAAGTTGGGACCTTTGGCGATTGAGTATTGATGGCGATGTGGGAGCAACCTGTGTGTCAATTTCTGGGGAGGTGTCCAACTGTGCCTCACTTCCGCACTTAATCCATTGTACATTGTACCTGGCTAACTACGGGATAGACACATGTACTTTACTATCCATACCTACACTAACATTAACAAACCACGTCGCAATGAAACCGTTCAGGTCCCGTTCGCCAGCTCTTTTAGGTAACTGGTTGGGTTCTCAAATCTGTTACATGTAAAAGTAGAGACGGGGCCGACACAACATAGCCCACAACCGACTCTGCCAGAGGTTACCCTCACGTTGCAGCGGTCAGATGCTCGCCGAGATAAAGGGTAGGTATTAGAGGAGGTAGACAAAACCGTAAATCAATATCCACTTTGGATTGTGGTAAGCGAAGTATTTGTATGCATGTATGTAGCTCTATAGCCACTCAAAGTTTCCCGTATAGTTAGTTGGGGGCTGACTGATGGTGTTGATGTCCGCCTTTAAGCTGTTATTTAATTGACAATTGAACCGTTCTGTACTTGGATCACACCCACATTGCTTCAATTCAGAACCGCCGTGTCTCTCTCTCAGGCCTGGACCGGAATATGTAACAGAATATTCCGATGAGACAGCGGAGTACAACAATAGAGTCACAACGGGCCTCTTATCCTCTGCGCTCGGGGCCTCATTCATGCAGGGTATGTGCGATTAAGGAGGGGGAGCATTGGGAGGGACCCTGCGAATGGCTGGCTGGTCGCTCGTTTTTCTGTTCCCTCTACGAATTGAAAGTATTGGATGTCATGTTATGCAGGAAGTCTGCAAGTGATGAGTGCACAAATATAAGCCATTGACCAGCCAGTGATTGCAGGTGACGACGTTGTTTGCTTTGCGCCAGTCAGTCATTTACGCAGGTCATTCCAACCAAACACTTGAATGGAAGGAGGATCCTCCAGTGAGTCAGCAAAATCAGATCAGGTCAGAACTTGGTTCTATGGACAGCCGGAAAAATCCCTGGAATGGTGCTAACAAATCTCTAACGCGTCACTATTGCCGAGCAGCGAGTCCTCTACTAGGCTTCAGATAAGAAGAGATGACAGGGTCCCCTGTCTTCCCAATCTTGCCCTCATCTCCCAGTTCTCTGGTTCACCCGGGTTGGTAGCCCATGGTGACAATGCGCTGTCTCCCACGACTACGACACTGTGCACTTCCATCGTTTCCCCTCTTCCCTCCTGCCGCATCGTTACCACTGAGAGGCTCTGTTGGCACAGCGAGATCTCAGGGTTACGTGGTTGACAGCCTCGAAGCTTTTGCTCAGCTGCAATCCAGACTGCATTATTAGGAAGCAACATATGGGTTGCATTCCGTTGGTCTTTGAGTTTAATGGAGGTGTGAAGGCCACTAACGGAGCAATCCCACAAATACCACAAAGGAAGAAACCACAGGAGGTCAGGAAAGCTGGAAAGGGAGCCAGCCAGCCATCCTTTAGCCAGCAAATGCACTCCACCATCCATCGCCTTGACACCACGTGGAGCTTGACCCAAATCATGACTCCCTGCTCCGGGAGACTGCCGCGGACCCGCCCGCTATTGGCGTGGATCGCATGTGTAAGAAGAGAAGGTGAGCTCGTAACTTTTGCTCTGGAAACGCAAGGGTCGAAAAGAAAATTATGCACCGTCTTTTAAAGTTCCAGGCGTTTCACAACATTCTGAGTGCAGTAAGTTATGAATGCCGTTGAAAAAGCAGTAAGTAGCGTCCCGAGCCGTCCCGCCTGAACTGGGCTGATCCATAACAGCAGACGACAGACAAATTCTATATGAAGCAAACTGCGTCAGGATGCCAAACAATCTAATATCTTCAAATAAGTGCTGTAAACAGATGGCAGCCTTCCCCTCCCTCCTTTCCAGCAGCATCTGGCGGATTAACTGCTGGATCCGTTCGGGCGCCAGTGCCGTCCGACCGTTGCGGGGTACAACAGCATTGCAGGACAAATAGGTTGCAGATCCGAAGGGGCCGGAGAGCTGAGAGGGGCTCAGTAGCGCGACTTTCGAGTTTCTATTCTTTCCACAGCGAGATGAACACTTCTAGCTCGCGACTCGTCTCGGGAAGCTGAGGGTCGTTTTCGTTCCTCTGACAACAGGTTTTGCGCTATGGCTTGTCAAGCTTGTCCCCGGCGCTGTGGGTACGGGAATGATTCGAATCATTCAATGTTCGATCTTTTGCTGAAAGGAGACGACAGGAAAAACGAACTAGATTTTTTCTGTTCCCGTCATACCTGACTGAGCTTGCTGATCAGATGTGATGCCTGTAACCCCATCAATGATCGCGCATGCTCCTGTCGATCTTGCGGGCCAGATTTATCGTTCATTTCTTGACAGTTTGGATGACGAAGATGTGCATGTGCTTTTGCCTCCTTTGTGGGACGTTCGCATATCTCAAATTTGTTTCCTTGCAGTAGCTCGGTATTTGTTATAATATGCGACTCCCTTGATACCTACCTAACTTGCTGTACAGATTGACAAGACAAACCTTCATCAGTCGAAATCTTAATCACGGAACGGCCGATGATGATCGATCGAAGCCTCCCTCGCGCCTGAAGAATGTTGGAAAAGAAATGATCTGGCCCGGACACGACTGGTAATTGCAACTTGCAAGTGCTACGCATGAGTCGGCGGAATCGATGGGCGGATGAAGCAATGTTCCAAAGCAAAACATGGATGCCACGGACTGGACCTGATAGATCGAAATCTTGGTGGCCAGGCACGGCATATGAGAGGTCGCTCATCAAATGCTCTGTCAAAATTGATAAGAGGCCGATGGTAAAAAAAAAAAAGGCTGATGAAATTAACCACCCCTAATAAATGAAGAGATTAGACTGTTCCAGAGTCATGGCTGAAGCGGCAAGCCGTGTCTATACACGATTGAACACTATGCGCGAAGCTCTCTCAAACGCGCGGGGGCGTACAGTGCAAACCGAGCTAACTCAAGCATCCTGATACAGGGGTAATTGACGCGAAGTCGACAGGAAGTCTCATCAGCTTCCCCGTGTAGTCCGTCTCCCGCTAGGATTTAACGGGGCGCTTCTCATCAAGTGGGGCGCGGGATGCAAGACGCGCCCGCGACGACTGTATTGTAATCCCAGGCTTTGTGCCGGTGCGCTGGGAACGGGATCTCTCTTTGACAGGCTGCCGTGCTGTGGCGCTACGCCTGAATCAGAGCAGGGCGAGCGGTCGAAAACAAGGCCGGTCAGCCAGACAAAGCAAAGAGCCAAATGGCCACCGGTCAAGTTTTGGTGATGATGGAGCTCTCAGAGCTTCCCCGCTTGATCGCTTCAGCCTGACCCGGATGATTTCATGATTTTGCGATCACATTTCCAAGATCTGACTGTTTTTGGCTGCTTGGCCGATGCGCGGCGGCTAAGAACCAACTTTCCGATCTTCAGTCTCGTCTCTTGCTGTGTCGTCGTTGGTGGCCAACGACAATGTGTCTTGTGCCTCGTTCCTCGTTCCTTGCCATGTCGTCGATTACGCTGCGGTTCTTGATTAAAATGTACCTATACCCCTGCTCTCACTCTCCGGCCCCGTCCCCCCTGTCGCCTGTTTGTTCTTTGACAAGCCCCCCGGTTTTCCTCATGCCCTTGGATAATGGGCCAGTGGGCCACTGCACTCGGACCGCCAGTGTTCAAGGCGGACACGACGGTTTACGGAGTGAGTGGATAGCGTTCCCTGTCTCTCCAGCAAGGTCTCTCGACACCGACATTGACTCCGACTTTTTGTGCCCGTCACCGACTCTATCATCGTCAAAGATACGATATATCGTTCTTGACCGACGGTTTCGCAAAAGTAATCGCATCTGTGACTCTGCATTAGGGCCTGCAAAAGAAAGCAACAATACGTCCCTGTTGTGGATGTCTCCATCGACCATCCCAACCGCCATCGTCTCTATGTGTCCACTCGAGGCTGACATGATCTATTGCGACCGAGAAAGGAGGAAAGCTAAAGCATGGCAAAGCTAAGGATTGGACCGCTGCAGGAACTCAGGTGAAGAAGAGACAGTGTACCTTGTTGACGGTCTTGTGCTCTCGTATCTTAGCTTCTATTGCTCTGCGCCAATCGTCGTAAATTCACGTGCCGGCCGTTGTGCTTCGGCCAACAGTCAGTGCTGCTTTCAATTGACGGAAGGCGTTAGCTGCTAGGTTCTCCTGACAGAATTTTTTCACTCTCGTCTTGTCACTCGTTCGCCTTGCCCAAAAGCCGAGGTGGTTGCTTCTTTTACTCTTCCGTAAATACTAGGTAGTCGGTATCCGTAGTCTAGGCACAATAGAAAGCAGAAGTGAGGTGCCCCTCGTCGCCCCTCCACCAAATTGGGCCCCACTATTGCATTAGTGGGGCTTGGAACGGTAGGTGCTCACCTGGACACTGGTCATGTTCGGTACGGGCTGCTTAGAGGGCAGAAGCCTGGATTCACAGGGGTGGGATGGGGGCTAACCAGCCTAGCATTGCTGGCCGCGCGCTGGAAGTTGCTGCTCGGTAGCGCTGCATTGGTGCTCTTCTCACTAAGAGCAAGGTACCTAGCACGCCCGAGCCCAAGACTGTCCGCCAAGCAAGGTCAACAACGCTCCATGCCACCTTGCAGCCGTGGACCTTTCAGTTCAGTCCCGTCCATGCTTTTGTGCTGTGCTATGCTGTGCTGTGTTGGCACGATGCCCTGCCCAACCCAGCCTCAGCCAGTGACTCCTCAGCCACCCCTCTCCCTCCCTCGCTCCCTCCAGTCTCTCCCTCGTCTGTTCCCTCTTCTTGGACTTCTCATGGATGTTCCCCTCCATTACCAGCTCGAC
>JABCKB010001086.1:0-17254 GCA_013184455.1 Fusarium continuum
TCCTGCTGCTGTCTCAGCCCCCCTCCCATCTGTAAACACTGTAGCATCCCCTGCCCTCAGGGAGCTTTGACCCCCCCGGCAGCCGCCGCCCACCCCGCCGTGCTTTACGCCACGAGCATTAAAGAACCACCATCTCGAGGACGTTTATCTCGTCTAGGTCTAGCAGAGGTTCTTGGCTCCCGATAAATCGTGGATCCCGGTGGAGGGCTGGTCCAATTGTAGCCTATCGCTAGAGCTAAACCTCGCAACTTGTCTTGTTTGGGTTTGGGACGAAGAAGAAGGGAAAAAAAATTCAGATGATCGAAAGCTGGGATGGGATAGGTACAAGATGTCGCTCGTCGCCCGTCGACCTGGACTCTCTTGATCTGGTTTTAGTCCTTCTTCTTCTTTTCTCTGAATCTGTTTCGCTGGTTATCAGAAAGATCATCGCTGTCCAACGGTGTCCCCGTGACGATCACCAAATTGCCTCCAAGACAAACCTTTCAGTGGGCGCATTCCTCCTACTCAAATACCCCACCACGCCTCTCCTCATCTTCAACCTCGGATCTTGTTCTTCTCTTTTGAACAACCAGCTCATGTTGATCTCTGCCGATTCGGCTTCCCTAAACAACAAATACGCGCCGGCACATCGTTACATGTGCCGCGTTAGTTCATAAGAACATCAGCGAGCGACTTTGAGTCTTTGCGCTTGCTGCACCCGGAGACGACAGAAAGACTTCACCAAGAAGAAAACCATACATATATATATATCCCTACTCGATCAGATACAGATCAAAATACTTTGCGATAGAGCTACGAGGTATGCTGTGACACCTGGTGCAATCAAGTGCGACGACTAACCTCAACACCAGATCTTCATCTTTACCATAATCCTCGAGTAACCCGCCCACGACCATCATGTCGGCGCAACAACCTATCGCCGTCGGCGACTCCAAGGGCTTCGCCAGCCCAACCGCCGACCCCGTCCAAACCACCACAAGCCAAGATGCCGCCGTTAGCCAGGGCATTCACACCCTCGAGGTCAAGTCTGTCCACTGGTACAGCTACTTGACCACCATCGACTTTTGGATCGTCCTCGCTCTCGGCCAGGTTCTGGCTCTGTGCATCACTGCCACCAACACCTTCACCAGCTTCCTTGCCCGGGCCGGTACCAACATCCCCGCCTTCCAGACCGTCTTCAACTACATCCTGATGTTCCTCATCTACACCCCCGTGTTCCTGTGGAAGGATGGTCCTCGCGCCTGGCTGCGCGTGGGGTGGAAGGATGGCTGGAAGTACTTCATCATGGCTTTTTTGGACGTGGAGGGAAACTACTTCACGGTCTTGGCGTACCGATACACCAATGTCATGTCTGCGCAGCTCATCAACTTCTGGGCTATCGTCTGCGTAGTGGTCATCTCCTTCTTCCTCCTCAAGGTCCGTTACAGAATCTTCCAGATCATTGGTATTCTGATCTGCTGTGGTGGCATGGGCGTCCTCATCGGCAGTGACCACATCACCGGTTCCAACGGCGGTAACGGCCTTGACATGGTCAAGGGAGACTTGTTTGCCCTGCTCGGCGCCACCCTCTACGGTACTACCAATGTCTTCGAGGAGTGGCTCGTGTCCAGGGCTCATCTGTACCACGTCCTGTCTTTCCTAGGCCTCTTTGGCATGTGCATCAACGGCGTCCAGGCTGCCATCTTTGACCGAGACTCCTTCGACAACGCGACCTGGAACGGCAAGGTTATCGGCTGGATCGTCGGTTATACATTGTGCCTCAATGTCTTTTACGCCCTTGTGCCTGTCATGCTACGCATGGGCAGTGCGGCTTTCCTCAACATCTCGCTTCTTACCGGCAACTTCTGGGGGGTCATCATCGGCATCCGCGTCTTCGGCTACACCATTCATTTCCTCTACCCCATCGCTTTCGTCCTCATCATTATCGGCCAGCTCGTCTATTTCGTCACTGGCAGCATGCTCAGTGACTCCAAGAAGCCCTGGCTGGGTGATAACCAAGAGGATGGTGTGTTGGGTTTCGGTACTGCCAAGCTCAAGGCTCTCAACGCTGCTCGCAAGGCTCAGATGGAGGCTGAGGCCGGCAACAACGAGTCCTGATTGTTGAAGTGATTGTGGTTTGGACATCACAAGGCGTTGGGGTTGAGATCGTGTTGCAGTTGTTATCCGGCATTAGATTCTTGGATAAATACCCCGGATGGTTGATAACCAGGCACACGGTTGCTTTTGAAGAAGAGGAAATAGTTTACATGATTAATACATAGTTTTGTCTTCCCATTCCCAATTCTCCGTAGACATCTGTTCAATTTATAGAATTGTCCGATGAGCTTCCAATCTCCAACCAAGTACATGAGGAAATTTCTATTAAGCCTTGACCCTGACTGTATGAATTTTTCTAATGTGATTTAAATGTTACCAGATATTGTCAGCATTATATACACTCTTGTCTAAAAAGAACATTCGCTACTTGAATGGGAACATTTGGGCCAACACGATTGTGGCATTGGCTGTCTTTGTGGGAGAGTATGCTAGACTAAAGCTACAGTAGCTGCCAGTTGAATCACAGTGTGCATGATTCTACCTACCTACATATACTCTGTTTCCAATAGACCTTTACTCTGACATGTATAAGAGTTTAGACGGAGCTCAGACAAGATGCTATGCTATGCTATTATGCACCGAATATTTGGTGCGGGTGCTCGTGCTCAGTGTTTGCTTGGCAGTGACGGGCAGATGCAGAAGATTCACGCAATCCGAGAAACAAAGCCACAGGTCTAGGTAGGCAGCCTTCGCTCGACGTGCTTCTCTCCTCTTCACTCCAGAGCTCATCTGCCTCGTGGAGTACTTTCCTGCCACCTTCTGTTCATCTCTTCAACAATTACTTTGAAGCACAGAAGCAAGAAAAGATTCCATCGACCATCGACCATCGCGCATTCGCCATGAAATCCATCTCTTATGAGATAGACTCAGGCGGCGATGCAGAACTAGTGCTGCGAAACCCAAACTCCCAGCAGCTCGTACCAGAGCTGGGCCTTCGTCAGTCCTCCTCCACAGATACAGATGGCTTAAGCGACCCAAGTTTTCATAACTCGACACCTCCTGGTAGATATGCCATCTTCAACAAACTAAACAAAGCATACACTACCGAGGCTGGGGTGCAAGACTCTGGCGAACCAACTGATGAGCCAAGCGAGGTTCGGATGCGAGTATCCTCAAGACATCTAATTCTCGCCTCTCGTACCTTTCGTGCAATGCTGGAAGGGCCTTGGAACGAGGGAAATTCATCCTCCTCCCAGTCCATCCGCCAGATATCAACAACTGACTGGGACGCTCTGGCGCTTGCAATAGTGCTCGACATTATCCATGGGCGCCATCGAGAGGTACCGCGAACTATGGGCCTTGATCTTCTGACTTCCATCGCCACTATAGTCGACTACTATGAATGTCACGAAGTCGTGCAGGTTTTTGCCGACTTGTGGCTGGGAAACATGGCAACTAAGCCTCCAACCACGTACTGCAAGACCTCTTTGATGTGGCTGTATATCTCTTGGATATTCTCTGCACAGAAGACATTCTCTGCTATGTCAGAGCTGGTCCTGAGACACTGTGAAGGTCTTTCCGAGATCAAGACGAAAGATCTTCCTCTTGCGGAAGTCCTTGGTTAGTAATCTCAACTCCCGCACACCGTAGACACTAACAAGGAGGTATCAGGAAGAGTCGACAACATGAGACAAGAGTTCATTGGTAGAATTCTGGCAGGTCTGGACGATCTACAGGAGAAGCTTTCTGACGAACAAAGCTGTCCTGAAAACCACGTATCCGATTGCTCTGCTATTACGCTTGGGATATTGATGCGGGAAAGACGCAAGATTGAGCGTCTTGATCCGCCAGTCATCTCTCCATTCGACGGCCATAGCATCACGAGCATCATCAAGCGTGTAAATGGTTTCCCAGAGTCGGAATCAAATTGTGGCAGATCATATGGACGATACGACTCATATCAAGAATACAGTCGCTACACCTACAACAATGGCGTACCTTCATGCTGTGCCAAGGGGAGAATGAAACCAGTCATTGACGGGATAGAGAAGGAGATGAAGGAGTCTAAGCTGGCCGGGTTTGAACGCTAGAGTGGCCGCGCTCCATGATCAACTGGGCCATCTCAGAGAACAGCCTGGGGCACGTCTTGGTTACGGCCGTGGATTACGTTGAGAAGGACCACTAATGCGTCTGCGTTCCAACCAGTTGCTGGCACTTCATGAAAGGACGAAGCTGAAGTAGAAACTCGGATTCTGATTTCAATAGAATCCTCATCCACATCTTGATCTGAATTTTCGGTCCCTGCTGTATCGATGGTCCGCTTACCTGAGTCTTTGAAGGTGGGAAGTCCAGAAGACACCTGTGGATGATCCAACGGGTCCTCGTCGGCCTTGTACTTTGGCACAGCGTACCGGGGCTGACGGAGCTGTAGAGCTGGCATGACCGTCTGGGTGTTGAGGTTCTTGAGAAATGTCTCAAGATCCCCATCTGGATCTATGTCGTGCGCGATTACCGTCATGATGTTGCAGTGATGCCGAGTTTGAGGTTGAGGAAGAGAAAGAAACTTGGAACAAAGAGAAAGGCTTTGGCATGAAGAAAAAAGAAGGAGGGAAACGTTACTTGCAAATAAACATGACTTATATCGCTTTATTTTACACAAGAAATCTATACTGCTAGAATTGACAGCTCAACCTTCATCACGAACCTGTAATCTTTATAGTAGAGGAAACACTCGGCACACCGTTCTTATCCATCACAAACAACATCCAATATCCTGGAAGCGCAACACCAGGGTCACTCGGCACCTGGAATGAGTACGCATTCTTGCCAGCATTACTCAACGTCAGCGGAATACGACGCTGATCACTGTTGACAGTATGCGTAGCAGTTCCGTAGCGAACAAGTGAAGCCTGAGCAATAGGGCCATTCGCCTGAACTGTAAGTTTTCCGCCAACCTTGACTGTCTGAGCAGACACAGAATTAATCTTGGGTCTCGTCGCCAACTTTCCCTTGGAGTCGTACAGGTAAGGAGGCGAGTAGAGCTGAGCGTCAAAGTGGTTGGTGTCACAACCGCCACAGAGGCCGCCGCCGCCGTTAAAGACTCGTCCGTCAGGGAGAAGTAGGGCAATGCTGTGGTATGTCCTCACGATGTTGTTGGGCCTCATGGGCTCAAATCGATCCTTTTCGGAATTGTACATCTCAGGCTGCAGCTGAGGCGTTGTATCAGCAAAGGGGATGGCATACTCCTGACCACCAGTGATGAAGACGTTGCCGTTCGGAAGAACAACTGAGCTGTGGAAGACACGAGGGTAAAAGAGACCTTCACTGGCATAAGCAACACTGGCTTTGGTACCAGGACTACCGATGGTGATGACGTGAGCGTCAGTTGTCGCATCGGTGTCCTGATAATTCGGAGTGCCACCGTTGGTGAGGATCTTGCCCTTGACAGCATCAAACATGATAGCGTTGCCACACATGGCATCAGGAGCAACACCACGGTCCGACCCGCGCTGTCCCGCTGTCTTGACATTTCCATCCTTCTGGTCAGTGTAGTACCAGTTCATGGCAGTACTGGGACCAGCTTGGAAGACAGTTCCGCTCTTCCAGCCAAACAACCAAGCGTGGTTGTCAGAGCGGAACAGACCTTGTGTATCGTTGGTGAGCATCTTTTGCACGTCGGCCTTGTTGAGCAGTGTCCATGTCTTCTTCTTTGGGTCGTAGACCTCTCCGTTCTTAAAAGACTGGCCGCCGCTCCAAGAGCCGCCAATGGTGAACACCTTGCCGGTGGACGTGGTAGCGGAGGATTGATAGCCTCGAGCGACTTTCATGTCAGGACCAGGTATCCAAGCTTGCTTGACGGGATCAAAGAGACTTGTGCGCTCGGCGTTATTACCGCCGGTGACAACAAGCTGGCCGTTACCGTCGAGTGAGATACCAGGACAGAACATATCGTGGTTTGTCTCAGTAACTTGCCGCTCAGCAACAAGATTAGTGGCTGGATCCCAAGTAGAGGTAAGAGTCAAACCGCCAGGGCCGCCATCCATGGTATCACGAGCCCATGACGACCAGACAAGTACTTTTCCCGTGTTAGGATCAACAGTGCCAGCCACAGGAATGATAGGGAAGTTAATAGTAGGTCCCCATAGTCCCATTGATGGCTGGGGAGGCATGTAGTCGTTTGCTTGAAAGACATTGAGCTCAGCAACGCTCGTCCAGGCATTTCCACTTGCCTCAGTGATGGCAACAAGACGCACATATCGCGCAGTCTGGGTGTCAAAGTTGGCATACTTGACGGTCCTGTCACCATACCACGTTCCGTACGCAACGGGAGAACCCCAGCTCTTGTTGTCTTTGCTAAGAAACACTTGATGCTGAGCAATATACCCATTCGGCGAGTCATCCTGTCTAGGAAGCATAGAGATGCCGTTGATGTTGTAGACCTTTTTGAGATCTACAGTGATGGTGTGAGGCGGCGCAGGCTCACTCCCCTCCCACTGCGTGTGCCAGAAGGTATCGCCGTTTCCGTCGATAGCGTTCTCGCACTCGTCCCCCTCGTGGGCGCTATCGCACTTTACCGTCCATTTTGAGCGGTCGATTGTGACGCTGTTGAGGGGCGCGGCTGCTCGGAGACTCAGCAGTTGTTCTCTCTTGTGGAGTGAGGAAGTGATGGGACGGACCTTGTTCTTGGCCTCATCGTCTTCGTTGAGCCTAGGCTTGGGTTTGACTTTGAAACTTGACTTGCTGCTACTGTCACTGCTCTTTGGAGGGACGGCCTGGATGTAGCCTTTGTTCAGCTTGGGCACGTTGAAGCTGCTGCTGTATCCAGGACGAGTCTTGCCGCCGCCCTTTGCACTGTTAGTGTCAAAGGTGGTGCCTGACTGGTGCGTGACGGAGGATCGTCTTGAGTGCTTGGAACCGTTCTTTGAATTTTTGGATGAGCCGTGTTTGGAGCCGTGGGACGCTGATGGAAATGTCTGAGTAGCAGTAGCGCTGGAACTAGTCTTGGTAGGGCCATCTTTTCCCTTTCCTTTTCCCTTTGTCCTGGTCGAATGGCCGGAAGAGGGGGTCTTGGTAGTATCACTTGAGCGTGTCTTGGTGAAATCCTCCGACTTGGAAGCATCATCATCACCAGGGTGTTTAGATGAACTGTGTCTACCCTTTCCTTTTTCTTTTCCCTTGGACGAAGCAACGCTTGAGGGCGTCTTTGTTGAAGCACTGCTGGACCGTGTCTTTGTTTTGGTCGTGTCTTCAGTCTTCGTGCGAGATTTTGTTGAGTCATCGTCCCCTGATTGTTTTTTTGTGCTGTCCTTGCCTTTTCCCTTGCCTCTTCCTCTTGAGTCGGATTCATCATCATCTGAGTGCTTGGTGGTCTTGGCTGTATCATCTTTGGGCCCTGACTTGGATGAATTGCCCTTTGATGACTTGACCTTGGGAGATGGTGACTCTGGCTCGTCAACAGGAAACTCGCCGACTCTGATGTACGTTGTAGCCATCATGGGCTCATCATAGTGCTCGTCGGCATCATCACCAGTGACGCTCCCAGGGTTATCCTCAGAGCCATCTTCAGAACCGTACGATTCGCCAGTCTTGGTGCCCCTGCGTCCCAGGCTAGGCTTGACAAACCCACTCTTGGGCTTCGTGTTGGCAAAGGCGGGAACGACAGCTTCTGAGTTGGCCTTGGAGTTTGTCTTGGCAACTGCAGTCTTCGATGACGCCTTGGAAGGAGGCTTGACGTCCTCCTGGATAACAGGAGTGTCTGGTCGAGGTAGGGCATAGCCAGCCTTGGGAGCGGCAAAGCCTGGGATGGAAATCGCGTCAGCGCCTTCTAGGAGGCCCAGACATAGCGTCAAGGCATAGACAGGCTTCATCCTGGCTGTGGTGTATAATGAGTGACAGGAAGTCAAGAAAGAGGATGGATTGGATTATACTGCGTAGTCTACACGAGCGAACAGAACATAGACTCACACGACTTTCTGAAACATTTTATAAAAAGAGCATAGACCTTGGACTCAGAAGTAAATTCCCACACCAAGCCTTCAGCACTTGCAAACTATGCTTAATGCAGGAACAAAGATAACTGTTGGGACCTTGCATAAGGCCTTTCGAGACCAAGCCATGCGCCGTCGATGAAGGCGTTTCGGTTCCGCCGCCAAGAACATCACGGACCCAGGAGTTCGGAGGAATGTAGCTATACCCATTTCACGGCCTAGACCATCTATGTCATTCCTTACCGCATGTAGCGTAACTACTATAAGTAAAGGCATTACAGGAACAAAACCTTAAAGCTAAGTTTGGTCCCTGTTGATCTGGAAGTAACTTTATCTCTAGGTCTCGGCGACTGTCTTGCAGTTTATACCCGAATACTTCGACTGCCTACCTTGTAAATCAAGGCCTTGCATTCTATCCACAAAGACGACCGCGAGACTAAATCATCCGTAGCGCAAGAGTTAACTAGATGCGTTCCTGGTCGTCCTAGAGTTTAACCTTGTGAAATGGGACGGACTCTGCTTATTGTTCGACCTTTGAGGTCCAAATCGACAGTAATCGATCTGCAGAAGACTGCTTTTTCTGATCTGGACGGTTTTCTTCGATGCTGATCCTTTGGAATATTAATCGGCCTTCTTGAAGATCAGGGTTCAACGGTAGTTCCGGGAAGTTGGGATGGCGAGCGAGGGCGTGAACCACATCCGCATTCCTGAGTGTAAGTGTGACAGGTGAAATCCTGTGCCATCTCTCGCATTCGCGTAATAGCGTCGTCGAATGCGGTTTTCTAATCATATTCGTCTTGAAAATAGTTCGTAATTGGTTGTTTTGAGCAGAATATGCCATTAGGGCATCTACCTCTAGACAATGACAATGTATTCTCTCGTTCTGCTCGTATTATGTGGCGTTTTTATACGACCCGGTTACAAGATGGGAATGTCATCATGGACTAATAGGATAAGTGGCTTCGCTTATGATGATCTTTAAGTGGCCATTGCAATCAAACTGAGGCAATAAAGAACAGCTCGATCCGTCCCTGGTCCATCGCATGATCTATCCTAGCTCACGGGGAGCTGTTGGGTGCTTAACTAGAGACTGCACTACTGACAACCTGATAAATGCTTTACCTGATAGGGAAGTTCCAAACCTTCGCAGCCTTGGAAAGGACAGACTCGGGGTTAAGGAAGCCACTGGATATAACGCATGAGTAATGGGTTGTGGGGGAGTGGTCAAGCTATGGCGGAAGAAAGATGGATGAACGTGTAGCGTGGGCGTTGATCCGTCAAAGCAAAAGCGACAGACGTGCTTCTTTCTGAGTATGGATGGTGAGATGACTCTTAGAGTGATGTGATTAGGCGGGTGATATTGAGAGTCATATTGGGAGATTTAGTTCCTCGTAGTTGAATCGTGAAAGTCGCCGTGAATGACTCTTGAATATCAACCTAAAGTAGATCCAGCAACCGAGGACAATCAGAGGAATTCATGCATATGTCTAGCGATATTGATAACAAGCTCAACGTTACTCACGAGCTATCTAGTGATAGCCTTTTCAGGTATGGCTAGAGATTTGGTCATGTCTAGGAGGTATATACCGTTGCGATTTTGACGGTGACCTCACGTCTTCATTGACTTATGTATGGGTGATAGACTGTCGCAACTTACTTTTAATCATATCTGCTTCAGTAGTACCGAGATACTAAACAGTTACGATTAACCTACCGAATCGACACAGAATCTCACTGACTCGCAGTAGGTCTCAGCATGAGACAATACAGCTATAGCCACATCTTGCCGCTAACTTAAGGCAGCGATATCGCATTTAAATGATGGGTAACTCCTATGATCGCCAATTATACCCAAGGGCCCTTACAACAGGAATCCTGAGCTTACAGCGACGTCTCCTTCTGGCCACGTACTTGATGTTCTACGTTTTAAATCTCCAACAATTACGGCTACCCTAAGAGCATTTCTCTTCATCAGAAGCACAATAGGAACTCCTAGGCTCATCGTCTTCACAACCATCCTCAGTGTCATCTTCCGAGCCAGCAGAGCTCACAGAGCCCTCATACTCAGAATCATCCTACAATAATATCTGCATATGAACAGCAGCCACGTTAAACTAATCAGGTAATTCTTTCTTGCTTTAAGCTTTGAGCAGTCTACGTATCAGCAGTAAAGTGCAGGTCAATGACGGAACATAGGTTAATTGACGAGGCTAATCTTCATCAGCCATGAATGCCCTCAATATACGCCTTCCCGCCTCTCGGTCGTCCTCATCATAAATACTCAAGCCATAGGCTCTCAGAAAGTGAAACTCGCTTCCCCAGTGCCTCTTCAGCCATCCCCTTTCCTCGCCGTTCAGAGGCATCTCCCCGGGGTCACTTCGTTGTCGTAGAAAGGAGTCAGCCCGTTGCTGCTCGCTCTCAGGCCATTCGCTCCTCAGCACATAGGCCACATTTGGCCAGAACGGATAATGCCCGAGTTGGGCACCATCGGGAGGACCGCTCAGATCGAGTTGAGGAAGGTTGCCTTCTTTGCCCTTTGGCGTTGCCAGTGACGCGACAAGTTGGAGACAGGGCGAGCCCTGGTCGTTGCCTCTCCTGAAAATCTTGCAGCCTCCACCCTCAAACATCATGCAGTAGCTCTCTTCGCTCTCCTCGGAAAAGGGCATCTTGAAGATGTTGCAGATTGAACTTGGCGCATGCAGCACCTTTGTTAGAACAAGGCGCTCAACGCCACCCCCGGGCTTCTTGATGTGAACGACTACAGTGCCGATGCCAATTACTTCAATTCGAGAGCCCCAGCACATGACATGAGTATCAAAGGGAACATAGTCGTCTGTGAACCAGGCGCGATCTCGGCAAAGGCTGAAAGGAAAGGTCAGCAGTGATTATCAAGGGTTCTGTGGGGGGTCATACTGGGAATTAGAGTTGTTGGAGAAAATCCAAGTCGGACAAATATGAGGTTGTAGAGGATTCCGAAGCGCATCGAATGGTTTTTGTCTGTTCCACCGGTCACGCTCTTTGTCGTCCCAGAATAGGGCGATCAGGTGTGTGAGGAATCCCGCGGGTGGTTCTAGAACAGTTCTGGGGCCGATTGAGTCGCTGAGACACAGTTGAGCAAGGCTGTTAGCATTGCTTGCCGTCTGAAAATATCCCACAGGTCGATTCTGATGGTCAGAGATAGTTCCAGATACCCCCTGTTCAGTATCATAAATGACCCTGACGTCGTAGTCCACCTCAATGGGTTTTCCGATAACATTAAACGGAACTTTTGGGCAGTGAAGGACATCTTTAAGAATCAGAACGCTGTGCGGCTCCGTCTTGCTTTCCAGGGGAGAGCGCTTGACTGGAAGAATAACAGAGCCTATGCCGATAGCATTACGAGTTTGATGGAACCGTCTTAATGGATGTCTCAAAGGGCGTATAGTCATCCATGAACCAAGCGCGGTCTCCGGCAATGCTACACAGGTAAATGTCAGCGAGCACCACAGCGCAGAGGCAGGTAGTTCATACTGAACGTTGGACTGCGTGGTGAACATCCAGGGTCTGAGAGGAGGAGGCTTTCGCAGAATATCACTTGCGGGCTCAGAGGATCCCATCAAAATTGGACCTATCACGATCGGTGCAAGGTCTGGCGAGGCTTGTCGATGCTGTGATCTACGACCCCCTCGCCGACCACCGCGTCGCCTTCCCATGGTGAATTGGTAGCGAAGACAGCAGTACTTTTGTGTGTATTTCTCAGAAGCTGTAGAGGTGCGAAAACGCAGGAATGGCCATTGATATCTCAGATGAAGTGAGCTAGAGATGGTGTATTTGTAGAGTTGAGAGCGATGGATAAACGAGGTCCGCCCCGTATGTTCGCGCTAACAAATTCTGGGTCCAATAATAGGAAGCCAAGATCGTGACAAGATTGTCTTCATAACCGGAGAAATGGAGTCGAAAGGATGCATTTATCTAAAGTCAATCACAGAAATACGTGTTTAGGGGTAGTGTTTCTTGGGCTATATTACGCTGCAAGTGTCCGGTGCCGACAATGATTCTTTCTCACTATCCGCTCCCAACCGTCTCACGACAAACCCTCATCTTCAACGACGTTTACAAACGCAGCAATTACAGTTTATATCTTTGACAAAGCAAGTCAATAAGGTCGTGAAGATGATTAAGGGTAGGTTCCCTAGTTCTCGGAAAGATATCCGCATAAACAAGTGGAGTGAAAATCGAGCTGATCCTTGATACCCATGCAACCTCATGAAGTCTATCCGTACTGCGATATACAAAAAAAAACTGATCCACGGTCATACCATCATTGTGCAGAAAATTCTTCATCATAAATACACTAATATCAATTAAACGCCACACATTCCATGCTTCATCCATGCTAAGGTAGGTCAGGTCATGTCAAGTTTATCCAACTCCTCGCGCCAAAGGGTATCAGCGTCCCATGCCAAAGCCACTCAGGCGCCATACATATCCAGGCCACCGCATACGCATATAAACCCATCCATTTAATCGCTCGCTTCGAAAAACATCATGTGTATGTAGGTCTTTAATATTTCATTTGCTCGAGGGCTCGCCCCCTTTCAGTAGTCCGACCTGTCGGTCGTGTTCGCTTCGCAGCTGCTTCTCCCCTGTTGGGACGAGCGTCTTTTCTTCCAACCCTACATCAAAGGCTGGATCTCCAGCGCGGAACTTTTCGCGGATGCCTTCTAAGCTTGCTCGAGGGTTTGGTAATGGTGATTCGGAAGCTTTGATGGCGTCGTCAGGCCAAAGGATTCGGTGTGCTTCCTCTACTGTTAAGGGTGGCTCGTCGATCGTGGGTATGGGCGATGCGGCAGCCGGCGCCGGCGGTGGGTCAAACACGGCCTGCCGAGGGGTCGTCGGAGATCCGACGCCGGTGGATCTCGGTGTGGATGTACCGGTCCGCGCCCGCGGTGTCCGTGCGGGGCTATCCGAGATCAGCGCAGGGTCCGACGATCCCTGATAATCCGGTCCCCTAGTGGTTGTGCTCGTGGTAGCGGCAGATCGTGGATGTGATTGGGTTACTGAAGTCGAGTAAAGGCTATCGTCGTCATCGTCGGAATCAGTATAGTCTCCTTCTGTCTCCGCAACGCTGTGAATAGTGATGCCGTCTGCAGTGTCGGCTGGTGTTCGCTTCAACACCTCTGATTCCTCCTTGAGAACCTTTTCCTCGTTGGTGTTGATGCTGATTGGAATGTGATGCCGACTTCCTGTTCGTTTTCTGTCCATGCGAAGAATATTCCTCATCAGATACAACTCGTGTTTCTTATACGTCTCGTAGTAGGCTCGATTGACCATCGCCGCCGCATGGAGGTCGTCCAATTCGTCCAGCTGGCACAAGACACGAAGTCGAATAATCTCAGGAAACTCGGTGGCGACGCTGTAGTTCGGATCATGAGCAGCCATGCGGTTAAGGCCTTTGTTGAGCTGGGTCTGAGGTTCTCGTTCCCTGTGTTTCGAGAGCCCCCAGCCATGGCTCTTGCCACTGATGTCAAACAGGGTCAGGCCCAGAACGCTGTTGTAGATATCGCTGATAGCAGAACGGAAGACTGGTCCTGGGTCGCACACTCCTCGGTGTACGGGTGTCGGTGGTGCTGGGATTCTCCTCAAGGCATCCACAATCTGGGCCAGACTTCTGGGCTGTGGTTGCGATTTGGGCAGATGAGATAAAACATCCGACGCCATGATGTGAGGCAGAAGGCCCATCTCATTATAGAGCAGCATCAGCCATCCAAGATTTGTTGCGTCACACCAATGGCTGCCCTTGGGACATCTCGGTGTGCTCGTCAGCATAGTAGGGGGCAAAGTGTCTGATGAGAAGCTGGCTCGCGAGCTCAGTGATAGATCTTCAGATTGCTCGAGCGTGTTGTGCGTCGGTTCCCTCAAATACTCCCGGATAACATTGACACAGCAGTCATGGATCTGCGCTACCTTTGCGCATCGGACAGCCCAGATTTTATCTTTGATCTTTTGCGGCCAAGGTTTGGCCTGGAGCTCCTTCTCGTCCACCAGGTTTAAAATTGTGGTTTTCGACATGCGCGAGAATAGACGACGCAATCCGAAGGCGTAGCTGATGACCAGAAGACCGTCGGGCATGTCATCCGCTCCTTTGTGCATCCATTGTGGTAGCCATCGGTGCTCGACAATAAGTTCCAAAGGAGAGGTGCTCTTGTATCTCATGCAACACTCAGCAATAGCAACAAACTGCTCAAACCCGATTTCTCGCGGAACCATTTCGTTGTGCATATGCGCTGCATGCAGCAGAATCTCCAGAGAATCCAGATGATTCAGCTCAACCTGTGGCATGCGGTATAATTTGGCTTCAGAGCCATCTTTGCAGTAATACTTGGTGGGAGGTGACGGGAGCTGGATCGAAATGTCCTCGTCGTCGTAAAGATGGAGGCTGCTGGAATGCCCTGCAAACATGCGGGCGAAGATGGGCGACGTCTCAGCGAGCATGTAGGACGAAACCCGGAAACGCAATGCTGGGTCGCTATGGTTACTTCCAGGAGCATTGTTGGCGAACTCGAGAATGGCATCGCCACGCTGCGAGATAGCGAATTCCTTGATGGTGCGGTCAGGAGAGATGCCCGATTCACCTGTCTGGAGCAGCTGTCGAATGTCGTTGAGCTCCTGTTTGATTCTCTCATAGTCGTAGAAGCGCATTTCATATTTAGGAAACTGTAGATGTGTCAGTTACTCATCGCCTGAAAACGAAGCCAAGGCGGAGCTTACGAACTGGGGGTCCGCCGACATGACCCGTGTTACACTAGCATTGCGCATTCGCTGGACAGCTTCCTTGCGAAACCGTTTATTCGTGAACAAGGCCTCCACCTGCTCTGGTGTTGCATCACGCTCATTATTCTTGTAAGTCTCAATGAGACATGTTCGACACGCATCGGCCAGGGACTCGAGGTAGTTCTTCCAGTCGCGCACCGACGACAGCCAGGCATCACCCTGATGAATGCTCTTGCCAACACTGCCGGAAACAACCTCAGCAAGACTTCTCCCGCTGAAAGAGCTCCTCGTGTCGTATATCTGACCAGGGCTTTGTGGGGACTCGACGGTTGAATCGCGGCGGGTGAGGAGATCGCAACCATTGCGAGCATTACGACCAAGCTCTTCGGTCAGAATATGGCGGCACAGAGTAGCGCATTGCTCCTTGTTCTTTGAGAAGTCTTTGTAGGCTGAGTCGACATGGTTAGGCGTGGTAGGAAAGTTGCGCGGCATTCGCTGAACGATGGCCTGCAGTTGTCGGATATGAGTTTCTTGGCTATCGGGAAAATTGGCGGCATGGCCATCGGGGGATTTGAGATTAAGGTCGAGGTCGGAGGTGCTTGTTTCGGGCGGGTGTTGGCTGATTATCTTGATCTGCAGTATCATATATCAGTCAATATTCGTCGTCTGAATCATGAACCTGGCTCAGCATACCCCTCTCCTCGGGATCTTATTGATCAGCGACTTCCATTGCCGCCCACCCCCGGGTGGAGGGCCGTCGCTGGAGGTCCTTGAGACCATATCGACCCTCATGGATAGATTAGATTGTTTGTCGCTGGGCGGGACGGAGCTCCGGATAGATCGCATCAGGCCGCGATGAGGAGCGCAGCGTCAATGCCAGCGCCTGACCACAGCATTGTAGTCACAGCGTGGCAAACAGGGGCCTCGCTAGAATACGGCCCGATATTGAGCTGATAAATGCACTTGGGGTGTGATGTAAGCCTGTGGCTGTTTTGTATGTGTTAATTCGAGGTTCCGACTTTGGGTCGTCCGTATGAATAGCCGGGGTCGGTGCAACGTTCGGTAGATAGACCGGGACTGTCACGTCCAAGCGGAAGACTGGTGAGATGAGATTGATGAATAGCGCAGGGGTGTATCGTCGAGTCGAGCGACAAGCAAGAGTAGATCGGGTGGTGGTTCGACGGAGGGGGCCAGTTACGGGAGCTGGTTGATCAAGTCCCGTCGTCTTCGGCTATTGTCATCGTCTACTAAAGATCAAAGGCAAGGCAAGGCAAGGAAAGTGGAGGGCGCTTGGTCTTTGTAAAGGTCCAGCCGGCTGGGGCTGGCCGCTGGGGCAAAGCTGGGGTTGAAAACTGGGGCAGCGAGACCTGGCGTCTAGGTCTTGTTAGCGGGTGCCCTTGTAAATTTAGTCAACCAAGACGAGCCCAGGGAGACGCGCGGTCTTTGGTGAGTCTTGGCGCGGAGACGGTGAGATAAATGGTATAGGGCAAATGACCAACTTAGGACTGAGACGTGATAGATGGCAGATTGCGTACCGTACTGTAAGGATTTGGATAGACAAGATTAGTAGTAAGTTACAGTATCAAGTTGGACCAACACAGTACGGACCGTCCCGATTGAGGCAGATTGATTGAGTTGGTAGTCTAGAAGTCAAACTGTGACTGCCTAAAACCATCAAGTATTGTACCTACAACACCGGTAGCAAGAGGGTTTGTCAAAATGCAATGCCTGCTTATTCAGTGGAGTCGCTGCACTTGGAATTGGCGCAAAGAGGTAAGAGGATTGCGGGGGAGGAGACTCGTCAAAGACAGTCTGTCTATTACCCCAGCAGTCCAGGTAAGTCTACGGATGGTGGGAGAGATAACTCCAATACCTTCATACATCGAGCTGTTATACTTCTCTGCCTTGACTATTTTTATACGCTTACTGCTATTATCCATGGATATTCATTCATTATCACGATCAAAGTACCTGCCTAAGCTGTCTCTGCCTCATCCTGGGGCGATCTCAAACCAGGATCCGCGGAAATAAACACAACTGCTTTCTATAGTGATGCCATTTGTCAATTTTCATCCCGGCCGTCGAGTATCAGCCTCGTCATTAGCGAGAACAGTGTCGGATCAACTGCCTGTTCTATGGGACATTCATATCCTCCTCAATTGATGGCTGTCATTGTCGTTGTCATCGTCAATGTTGTTCCTCATCACTTCCAGTCCCATCCAAATTCCTGACCCTACTACTCGGCACCCTCACTCTTCAAACACCCTCCTCTCCAAACACAAACACAACCCTCTCCCTCCCCTTATCCGCCCATCCCTTCTCAATATCTTCAATCCTGTACTTCTTCAACCCCTCGTCCCCCAGCCCAACAAGCACCCCGAGCATCCCCGGCGTCTCCGGCCCGAGCTCAGCAGGATTCCACGCCCCGGGCCCCGAACCCCGCACCGCGACGTCCCTCCTCCGCACCCCCATCGCCG
>JABCKB010001088.1:0-15983 GCA_013184455.1 Fusarium continuum
TTAATATAATTATAGCTTTTATAGAAATAAATATAAATAGAGGTAATATAATTTAAAGCTTACCTTTATAATAAATTTATATATAGCTTATAATAGTCTTTTTTCCAGGGATCAGTTCTTGTCCCCTCTATTAGAAGCCCCCAGCTCTAACATCTTTCGTCTTTCATCTTCCTGCTTCGCGCTTCCAGTTATCCACAATATGCTCATCCAGCGTCCAGAAGTGGCCGTCGGGGGTTAGACTGGTCGGAATGGCCTCCCCCATTAAAGGCCCGCGAGGGCCTCTGCGCCTCGCACTCTACCGGTTCATCCTCTCAGACTCTCGTTTCTGTCAGAATAATCGCATATTTCCGCCATCGCAGGTTTTGAGCGTCTCCCGACGGCAAATGCTCTGCCTCGACGATGTCCCACGTGATCACCTCCTCACGCACCCGACTAGACACGGCAAGCCTCATCCAGGAAAGCCACGCCGCGTTTCTTCAAGGATTTGTTGCACGAGAGGCAGAAAACCGAGCTGCGAAGCAGCAACCGAAGCTCTCGGCTGAGCAGCATGCCGCTCACAGAGCATAGCTGAGCAACGTCCGCTTCATCAAGCCAACATACTCGCATGGAACGGAGATCAATGTCAGCGGGATCTTTAGAAAGTGGAAGAGGTAAGCGCAGCTGTCGCGCAGTGAATGCATACAAAATATCTCGGAATTCTCTACGAGGCTCGTGCTAATTTATTCTGGTGACTTGGCAGGTACTGCGAAGACCTCAAGGTTGGGGACTGGGAAGCGACCATCAAGAATCTGAACCGACAGACGACGCAGGATTTCTTCCTTTACATCTGCGAAAACTCAAAAATAAAATCATGGGGTACCGGCGAAGAGTACATTCGGCAATTCCAACAACTGTATACGACCATTAATGGGCAGTACATGGATCGGAATGATGCCAAGGAGGTATACAAGGTGCGGCGAAGCTTGTGATCCCACATATAGTAGACCAGCTGCGTGACCTACGGTTGACTAACATTCCATAGTATTACAGGCATGTTCTGATTCCTCGCTTTGGCCACCGCCCGCCCAATATCGACGGCAAGCCGGTTCTGAACGTTGATAACCTCATCGTCATCTTGACCTTCAACATCGCTTACAATACGAGCATTTTTCCCGGCGAACGACATCGTATACAGCTTACCTGCTGCTACCAACTTCTTTGCTATACCGGGGCACGGCCAGCTGAGCTTGTGGACGGCGAACGGAAGAAGCCGAAAGATGGATCAGTCGAGCAGCTTTTCGGCCGAAAGTTCGTCGACGCCCCACCCTCCACCGACATTGGCGAGGAACACGGACAGGAGTCGGCTCCCGATAAGGATTCTCAACTGCTTGAAAGCCTCCTGTCTCAGGAGACAGTTGGCCGTGGGCGGCCCAAGGCCTTGTGCTACGAGGACATCATGATGATGATTGTGCGGCACCCTGTCACTGGACATTGCATCCCGGCCATGGCCATCAAATTCATTCATCACAAGGGAGCAGACAATAAACCTAGGCCGTATGTTAGTGTCCTCGCGTCAACTCGAAGTCTGTTAACTAAATGCCTCCACTACAGGACTATTTTCTATTTTTCACCCACGAGGAAGCTCATCTTCTGCGCCGTTTCGACAATCCTCTCGCTCGCACTACACGACAAAGCATTCGATTCGCCAAGCTTAATAGATGCAACATCGATATTCGACAAGAAACCGCCAAGATTTCAGCAAAGCACGCCACTCCGATGGAAGAAGTCTATGCTCAAAATCCCCGTTTTCCGTCGATATCGAGGGACAACGCTTTCAGGAATCGAGGCTATGCTCTATTCTAAGCTCAACGATGATATGGGTCAGCAAAGTCTTGACTCGGGACACGAAAAGAGATGGACTCCCAGATTTGCCAGACGAGGTGCCTCGAATGCTGCGAATGGTATGTTTCATATTCTATGCGTTCACATCCAGACCCCCGAGTACTTTGATGACTTCTCATGGGATGCTGACCATGCCATGTTGCAGGTGATGCACCAGACGCTGTGCGCGACCAAATGATGCGCCACGACCCTCAATTTGCCACCTTTCATCACGCGTACCTGAATGAGATTGCCAACTTCGATATCCAGAATGCTTTCCTGGAGGAAGAGAAGGAGAGCCAGCTCTTTCGACTCTTTGCACACGTCAGTCTCACACGCGACCCTCGGGCGACAGCGGACATGGTGCCTGAGGAAGTGTGGGCTAATCTGGCGCCGGATCCTAAGATCGTTAAGCTTAAAGAGGAACGGGTCCGCCTAAAGCAGGGTCACTACCGAATCAAAGGTCACCCGGATGAGGAAAGGATCCGGCAACTTACCAATGATATTCGGACCAAACGTGCCCAACGTGACAGGCAGGTAGTCAAAGAATACCGTGAGCATTACTTCTATAACCGCCCTACCTGGGATATCGAAAGACAGGCACGGGGTGAAGAAGAAGAGGAGTATATTGAGCCCACTATCAATGTATCGATTCCAGAGCGAGCAAAACTGGCGGAAATTCTTTGCTACCAGCCTGACAACCTGACTGAGGATGACCTGGTACAGCGAAGAATTGAAGCAATCGACTTGATGGTTTCGCTTTGTGATAAGAGGGAGACGGTCAAACGCGATCGGATCCAGCACAGAGTCAAAGCTAGCCCGCCCGTCAAAACTGAGCCACCGCAGTCGAGCACTGGGCCTACCCTTGATCCTTTCCCACTTCTCATGCATGGCACACAATGCCCAGACTGTATTGGCGACGAACGGCTATCACTAGCGGAGCGTTCCTTCACCTATTGTCGGCCTACCGTGATGAATGATCATTTCGATCGCGAGCATTTGCTCAGGCGCGAGCAGGCCGAGCAATGTGGGGAAAAGATCCGGTGCGAGCATCCCAAGTGTCGAAATCTCAAATTCGAATGTTTGGATGCGTTCCGCTGCCACGTCTTCAAGGTCCATGGTGTCGCCTTGCGGTCGTCGGAACAAATCAAGCAGAGGCGGCAGCGGAAGGCAAGGCAACGGCAAATGGTCAGAGGCAAGTGCTAGCATGATGTGCTAATGCTAAAAAAAAATTGCGTTTCCGCTCTCGTCTCCATTCGTCCGAGCTTCATGCTGGCCACAAAGTCATGGCGATCCAATCCTCCGTATTGTGATGCTCCGCCACGTTTGGTTCGGAGACGGTCGATCCTTTTTGAGCTACATAAACGTCGATGCTTATGAGTCAAGAGTGGAAGAAATTATGTGATTTATGGAAGCCTGAGGGGAGAGCCTCAGGCACCGTTATGGAAGAAATAGTTGTTGAGCCATCCTGGAAGGAGCCAATAACGAATGGACTTGGGGCTAAGCTAAGGAGGCTATGGAATTGTGTATAGTTGTGGCCCCAGTTTAGTCTAGGCTTCATGTAGTTTAGCTCTAGTATGAAAGATGTTTGTTGCTTTGAAGTCTCACGTGTCTCCTCTAAAATAGACCTCCCAGAGAAGGCGAGGAGATATTGCGCTATATATAGAGTGGTGCGGATGCCGAGACTGCTACTATAGCTTTCTCTGAGTGGATCGTGAGAATCTTGAAGAGCTGCTGGTCCGTCTTTATGCTCACTTTAATTTTGCGGGAGCGGTATGCCTTGAGGAACGAAGAGACGAAAGGATCTTCCTTCCGCCCCCTCGAAAACCTACTACCCCTGAATACCGCCACCGACGCCATAAAAATTATGCCCCAAACTAAGCCATAAACTGAGCCCAAACTGAGCCATAGTTTAGCCTCTACGCGAGCCATATCTTGAGAGCCATACCCTGTAAGCCCAAACTGAGGCCGTGGAGCCTTATCGACCTTAGCTAAACCCAATATCTTTCTTACCGCCCTAGTGTCTTTATCTCTAGGGAGAGTCGTTAATCGTCTTGCATAATAACAAAGATACTTTGCACTTTAATAATTTAGGTTTCCTGGGTATCCTGCACCTTCCACGAGCTCACCCTCTTCCGCGTAGTCCCATCTCTAACCGAGCCACTGCCTCGCTTCAGTGCATTTCTACCTTGGCTCGGCGCTTCACTTTCTTCGGATCCTGTCGATACCATGACACATAACTCTGTTCCTGTTAGCTAGAGTAAGCATCATATACTGACATATTGCTCAACGGAAAAAAAAAAAAGGAAAAAAAAAAAACACACCTATGGTCCCCCCTGGCGCATCATCTGACGTGGAACCTGCTAACTCCCTAGTTAGACGAACTATTCCTTGTCCTATGGTCTCGGGAGCACGAACTGGGCGACTCCTGTTGTAATACGAAGAGCCGCTTCGTTACCGTAGAGGAAGCAGAATCCTCTGTTACCTTTCCTGTTGGTATCTCTTTTACCTGCTCTGTTCCCGCACTGGGTGGCACCGAGGATCGCCTTGAAGACGGTCCGATCGGGCTGCTGCTGAAGGGGCTTCGACCCTTGCCCGGTTCTTGCCTTGGTTTCTGCGGGGAGAGACCGTCCCCGCTGCTGCCACCGCCGTCGAATGTTGCCCTCGACGTGAACCCGAACTCGTCAACGAGCACGACCAAAATGTCGTGTCCGGGTCCAGGCTCCTTCTCGAGCAGTGCGAAATTCAGTATCCCTATAATGCTTCCCCTCCCGTACATCCACTTTCTGGACACGAAGCCACCCTCGGCCGAGTTCTTCATCCACCCAATCCGACTCTTCCACGGTTGCTGATCGTGCGGCATATACGCCGGTATGTGGAATGCCTGGCCCCCCTTGAGAGGCGCGTCATTGTCACGGGCCGGTGCCAGGTACGTCTGACATTGGATAAAGCCGCAGCACTTTAGCTGGTGTTCTGACAACGACCCGAAGGTCGTCGTGTCGACGGGTCCTTGAAAGCTAGCGCGCGGCGCGATAGTGGGGAAGCAACCACCTGCGTGCCTCAGGGACCTTTCTGCAACTCTATGGTATCATTTATCAGTGCCTAAAACGAGGAGACCACTCGAGGAACGACATGGGCAAAGACCATACGTACTGTTGGAGACACATCTGTCCACGGACCTGCGCCAGCTTTCCATACAAGTCTTCCCACGAGCCGACGGCCGTTTCGTCCCCGTCGATAACCTTGCGACGAAAGTGCAGTTCGTAAGGGTGCAGCTGCACGTAAAAAAAAAAACCATTGACCTTCCCACTCTTCAATATCGGGGAAAGGGTATACGTGCATTGACAATGGTATATCGACATCGTTTCGCTCGTCAAGGAGCGTTGCATGCTCTCCCCCTTGGTCGTCAAAGTACGCCGGTCTAATGAACTGCAGACGAACTGCCCCGACGAGGTTGTGACCTCGGATGAGCTGCCTATCGGTGGACGGAAGGGCATCGCGCAGCCACATGTAGTCACCAGCCCGTTGCTTGAAGGATCAGAATGCGTGGCCGCCGAGACCCGAAAGTGCAATAACACTGTAAATGAATGGTCAGCGCGTTTCTTCCTCCGGTCCAGGGCCACTTACTCGACTTGGTGGTCGTCCTCGGGTGGTCTAAAAAGTGTCGTGATGCCATGGAAGGCATCATCCACCTGGAGATAGGCGGGGCGGGACGCTTCTTCCTTTGGTGATCTTGGCAGCCGGATAGACTTTGCGCATCCGGGCATGCGTAGGACATCTGTTGCAGTTTGGAAGGAGACGGTGGCGAGACAGATTTCTCTGGGTAGAGTATCAATTCAAAGCACTGGCGAGTTGTCCACAGAGCGAAGACCTCCTCGATCAGCTCCTTGAGTCCTTGCCTCAAACTCTGGATCAGACGGCGGCTCACTATGGTCCTTCAGGACAGATGGAGGTTGCTATCTAGCAGAGCCAGCGATCCGTATCGTTTCCAGCTATTGTTTAATGCCGTTTTATACATCCTATCTCATGTGCTATCCATCTCGTTGAGCCCACCCCGTGTTGCAAATTAGCGACGTGAACATGTTTCATCGGGCCCCTAGCACTGGTAGGCAGTTATCCTTCAACACAGAACCTCCTGACAATATCCACCAACCTCCCTCTCCTACTTCTCGTATCAAAAACTTGTCCGTGATCCAAGTCTTGGAACCATACCACGTCCAGCCTATCACCCTTCCATATTCCATCTTCCCAGTGACTAGTTTCCAATATCCAATCATCTGCGCCTGTCAAGTACGCCCCAATTGTTTTCGTGTCAATTACTATGTCGCTGCCAGCTAGCACAACACTCACGCGATGGTCTTGTATGTCTTCCTTCCACAAGACGTTATCAGTCCAGAAGAAGCGGCGGAATAACGTGTGCGAAACGCCCATGTCCTTATAGCCGAAGTAAGAGAGGTGGTGTTCATTAGCCCGGGCTGGCTTCCGACAGATCTAAGTGTTGAGAGGGTTAGTTGGGATTGCGAATAAGGATATAGGGAAGATTTTACAAAGTTATATGCTACATCAGGGAGATGTAGCAGGAAAGATACCGGATCAACAAACACAACCGGTCCAATCTTCTGCGCAATCTGTGGAATGTGAAGGAGATGCGCAGCAACCACGCTTCCGTACCTTCATAGGGCAGAAATTAGTACAGGGCAATGACTAGACATAAATCGAGAGAAAGGTAGAGGGGTACCCACGAGTGTGATACGAGGACAATCCTACTCCACCCATGTGCCTTTAATATAAGATTAATCTCCTTGCACATCTCATCTTTCAACAGTGCCTCGGCTGTAATCCTGGAGCTTATAGGCATGATCTCTATGGCAATGATCCCCACCTGTCCGTCCGACGGATCCTTGGCATCCGCGGCACTGAGATCGCCCAAGAAATTAATATATGGGTAGAGTCCAATGCCGATGCCGTGGATGAACAGAATGGGGAGTTTCGTTGTAGACGTATGCGGCCGGTACCAGTACGTGAGGGTTTTCGCAGGGGAGCGATACGCGGATAAGAGAGTGAGAGGACGCAAAGGAAAAATAGCGAGAAACGATGTGCGGTAGAAGTCGAAGGAGTGGTAGTGCATATAGGCGGACGCTATAGTATCAACGACAAATACACACTATAGCATGAAGTTAGGAACCTGACTCTTACTACTGAGAGATAAGCCCATGCGTATCTTGCTCTGGAAACTCACCAGATACCAAGTCAAACTGCGGTGTAACATCTCGACCTTATCAAGCGTCATCTAAGGCACTGAGCGTTGCCGTGCCCGGGTTCCAGCTTCCTCCCTAGAAGCTTCTCCATCTCTCCAAGGTACTCCTCCAGCTCCTCGTCGTGTGCCGGGTCAGAATCTCCAGTGTTCAAGAACGCCCATCGGAAGAAGTCCTTGACGTTTTCCCGCTTGATCTCCGCAGGTGGCGCATTTCGGAACCATTTCTGCAAGTACTGGTCCGGATCTGGGATGTTTCTGTGGCAGCGCCAGAACAGCTTCCGGCGATCTTCGCGAGACGCAGTTGTGGGATGAGTCGCGACCCTCTGGAGGTAGGCGTTGCGCGGGAGATAGACAGCACAGTAGAATACTGTCTCGAGAACGAGCCATACTTCGAGTATGCGGGGGATACGGATCGGAAGGTCGACTAGCGAGCTGACTAGCGAATAGAATATGCTGAAGGGTGCCACCAGGTGCAGGAAGAATATGGATGTCCGTATGAAGGCGTACTTCCAGACAGACGATTGTGCCATTGGCGATGCGCAGATAGTAGCCTCAACCGAGGAGCCTATCCTCAATTATTGGTAATGATGCTTGAAAGAAGAAGATTTCATATCAGTCATGTCTTGAGGGTATTTCCATTACATAGGGCAACCCAATTTGCTGGGAACCATTGACGGCCGACTTAGCCCGCGTCGCGCCGAAAAATGCGGGTTCTATCAAGACGTGACATGTGAATAGATAATACCAGCAGGGACGACATTCAGATGGAAGGTTATCAACCAATGTACGTATGTCAATTACAATTAGGCCTATAGTGTTGGGGTGCGGTACCGCCACCCATATTTTTCAACTCCTATGAATTGCAGGACGAGGTCATGTTCACATGCTTGAATCCATTGATAATTGTAGGAACAAATGCACATCAATATTCACTTTTTAGCACATTGATCTTGTAAAGTGGCCAGCAGAATTCCAGGTTTGAAATGTGGCACACATTTTCCTAGAGCCATTGGATACAAGTTAATATCGTAGTGCCCTGACGCCCGGCCATTTACATCCTTTGGCGCTACGGCAGGCGCTCGTTCGTTGCTTTGTCTCGTTTCCGTTTTCAGCCAAGCGACATCATGCTGACCTTTGACCAATAGCACAGCAGAGATTTACACAAGGATATCTGATTGGTACAAGTGTCCCTGACGTTCATTCAGGCGTCAAAGCGACCAAGCGCCACTACGCTAATCAATGAATGGGTGCTATGTCACCCAGGATTGGTCCATTCACATTACAGGTATTGGTTCGAGGGATTGGGTTGGAGCCTGTGTCAAAGCTGGGATCGCGTGTCGCGCATGCTAGGGTCAAAATGAAGAAAAAGGGTTTCCTCCAACGACTGCCTAATATCGCTATGAGAGAGCCAGATCACTCTGGCTTACGCCCGTACACAACGTGCGCAATCATATAGTCGTGAACCTTGGGATTGTGGATTGCCTTACGCAGAGTCGCAAGCCACAAATGGTACTCATCCGCTGGCCTTAGGAGAACGTTTTGCCATATCATCTGAGTGTAACCTGGACATCACAGGTGAGAATTGTTGCCCGTTCAAAGGGTAGGAACCGTACCTTGGAGGTCATTTTCTAGAGCCGCTCTGGTAAATCGCCCGACTTCAGTAAGTTTAGGATCCTTTGGCTAGGGGCCAATGGGGATCTAGTGACCAGTCATTCACTTTTCTGCCTTTCGGAGATGATGAGTCGGAGCACATACCTTGTACCGAACCACCTTTTTCTCGACGAAGCCTGCCTGGTCAATTGCTTGTTGCTGTAGCTCTTGCACGAAAAAGGACCGATTCAAGACTTTGCCACCCTCTCGGAAAAGGTCTCCATACGAGGCAAGAACAGGTTCCAGCTTGGTAGTCCCATCATCGCTGCGAAACTCAACATCGCACTCGACAGACTGCATCCATCCTCCGGGCACACAGCATCTGTAGGCTTCTTTGAAGAGGCCTGTCCAGTCTTGGATGGCACCGAAGACATAGCGGATGTGGATGAAGTCAAAATGGTTAGCGTTCCAGGTCCACTCGAGCGTGGCGTCGTCTAATTCGAAGCGGATGTTCGGTGGGACCCACTGAGGTTGATACGGGGAAATATCTGTACCTGTGACTGAAGCATTTGGATATTGGTCGGCAAACTCGCTGTTCAACTTTGTGAGCACGCGGACATGTGGCAGCGAGTTTTCTTTATTCGTACATTGCCCAGATGCCTCATAGGTAAGTCAGTGGCGGTGATGCGTTGTGAAAACCCATTGCTACTTACCGGTTCCCGTACCAACATCAAGCACCCGTTAAGGACATCGCTAGATTAGTAAGAGGGAACGTAACCCTCGGTACATCTGAAAGAGCCTAGCAGACTCGTACATGTATCTTGTCTTCTTCAAGCGGTGCCAGGAACAGCTGATCGTTGAAAAGAATCATCAGGTAATGGTGACTGGCAGTCACATTAGCGTGCAATTCTGCCGATAATGTGGGCTGATGGCTGGAACCTTAATTCCACCGATTCGAGCTGCTGGTCGTCGTTGGGAAGGAAATAGTTGGTCGTGAACCTCTCACTATGATAGGTGCGGCCATGGATTCGACGGTACTCGAGGATGCTGGATGAAATGGAGGCGGTGGAACTTTGACTGCGACGGACCGTCAGTAGATTGGAACAATATGTGGATTGTGGGGTGCACAAACGCTTCGGACAAAACAGAATCGACGTCATTTTGATCATCAGCCTAAATGTTACATTAGCCTCCGCATCTGATACACTCTGGGGTGACCCAGGCTTACTGGAACATCCTCTGCAGCAATCAGGTCGTCCTCGGTTTGTGGTGGACTCTGCTGCTCATTCGCTTGTGGTGTGGTAGATGTCGCAGGCTCCGCGGACCGATCTGGGTGAGCTGGTGCTGAAGACATGGTCTACTAAAGTCACATATGGAACAAGTGGTATCTTCAGAGGTCGAGCGGGACTCGGTAATAAATAAGCATGGTGGAATTTCAAGGAGGCCAAGATGATACCCACTGTAGTCGGAGAAAAGTTAGGCCATACCCAGCTTCAGACAGTCCCATGCCATGTCGCCACAAATGTGATAAGGTAGCAGGGTACACCGCGCTTTATGCATCGTGCTTCTTAGGGAAGTGTGCGCCCACGCGAGGCAGACACGCCCTACAGCGAAGTGCTGGCTTGGTCAGAGAGGAACAGGGTGAGCACGTAGAAAGTCCACGATGCGCAGGACACAGGCGGGAGTTAGTGTGGTATGGGTTGCAACTAGTAGATCTGAAGTGGTGGAGCCTAAAAATGGGATAGCCCCCCAGGGTAATAAAGGGCAATTTCGCCACTTCAGCCCGTACCTTCGCCACCGCTAAACGCTTCCCGAGCCCCTTATTGGCTAGGTTCTTCAAAAGTCACTTTCCCCGATTTTCCCCGCTAAAACCCAATGAAAGTGACTTCTAGGAAACAGCAAGGTTTAGCTATTATAGAATCGTGATGCCTTCACTCATTGAGATAAGGAAGTCGCCTGCGGCACAAGGTGGAATTCGCCCCCTTCGTAGGTGGGCTTTTGGCTTTGGCTTTACAAGAGAGACTATCATGATAAATAATATCCCTATGCTGGACTAGGCACCTTAGAGCCCTGACCTTAATACCATAGAGAATTTATAGAATATCATAGAGATATATATAGATGATCATTACGATACGGATTATTTAAATCCTCAACAGCAGACTGAGGCTATTATCGCGGCTTAGTATACCCTTGACGCTGATTTCCTCCTTAACTTAGCCCTCAGCGCAAGAGAGAGGTTTTGGGAGTATATTCTAAATAAAGGATATCTATTGGATTACTAGGGAATATAGTAAGTACCTCAAAAAGGTCGAAAATTATATACAAATCGATATACCTTTTACCTGTGACGAAATTCGCCACCGCTGATCACTTCGTCACAGTCTAGCCCTTTATTACCCTGGGGGGCTGGAACAGCTGGATCAAGCTGCGGTCAGGTGGCCCGCTATCAAGAGGGGCACGTGATGCGTCGCGTCTCCCCTGTTTTGTGTTTACATTGCCATCTCGGTCCTCCAGTCTTGTCCGCTAAATCCATCGCTGTGCTGCATTTTGGTTTCAAAATGACCCTCATAGAACAGCAGATCAAAATCATTTCAGAACGCCCGCTCGAAGATGAACTTGACCACCTTCGAGATAAATTACGTGACGACGTCGACGATCCATAGGAGAAAGATGTCGCAAACCTTCTAGGAGCTCTTCTTGGATCTCCAGCGGCATTCAGCCTTCCTTCTCCTGATAGAAACGGTGACGTGGCAGGCAAACTATTTTCGATTCAACGGAATGTTCGAGGAGGTGCCGTTAGACTCGACGAATTTCGTCCTCTCGTCCACCATATCATCGACAAATCTGCTGACACCGACATCTGGGAAACTATATTTAATATCAATAATACTCTTAGCGCCCTCACTTCTCCCCCCTCCAGCATCGCCCCGACATTCAGAGGAATACCCATCAAGACCAGCTCGAGTCGACTCGCCGACGGCAAAACGCGCGATATTATCGAAGCAGAGCTTTTTAAGGAGATCAAGAATTACACTTTCCGCAATATGGGAGGTTTCTGGGATATATTCTTTGACCCCAAGGGCTGGCGCAAAGAACAGAACACGATGCTCGAGGGGGTACTGACGGCCCACGATGGGAAGAGGTGGACGGACTTCCCATCCATGACAGACGAAAAGCCAGTCTAGGACTGGCTTCGCTCTCTGGAAAAGCGATTCTTAGACGATGCGGCATATAAGTTCCATACCACCAGGACCGCCAACCGGTTTAAGGAACGAAAAGGACAGATGGACCTTTTCTTGCAGCGGCCAGCCGCAGAAGCGAGCGACACCTTTTGGTACAAAAACGTTCTTGTCGTCGGGGAGCAGAAGAAGTCCTACGATACGAGCAGGTTCAAGGCCGATTTCCTCCAGCTTACGTGCTGCGTGCGGGGCATCTTCGCTAATTAGCTAACGCGTCGATTTGCCCATGCCTTTTCTCTTTGCGCTTCTAAGATGGAACTTTAGGTCTTCGATTAGTCGGGAGTATACAGCTTAGGGTTATTTAATATCTACGATAAGCCAGATAAGCTTGCGCGCGCTCTTATTGGCTATGCTATAATGGATAATACTATAATGGGTCTGGATACGTTCGTTGAGCGGAAGGACGGGCATCGCTATGCCACGTTAGATGATGCAAGCGGCAAAGAAATAAAACTCCGCCTGGACAAGGCAATGGTCAGGCAGAAAGCCATTGTATGCCGCGGGACGACATGCTACGAGACCGAGGACAGTCACGTTGCCAAATTTTCATAGGCATCGGATAAGCGAAAGCTTGAGGTGGAACAACTAAAGCTGGTGGAAGCGATGGGTGTCGAAGGCGTGGCCCGGGTCGTGGCACATTGTCAAATCACTACCATTGCAGAGATGCGAGAGGGGCTGCAGTTCTCGACGGCCCACCGTTTTCGGGGCGAGGACGTTCACTTTGACGATCCGCCAACAAACACGAACACGTCAAGCAAGCGCAAGTCCTCGTCCGAGCACACCTCCGACGACGCGTCTGCGTTAAAGCGGCGGCGGTCTACGAGTCAGAAGTCCAAGTTGGCTACTGTGTTGAACGATCAACTATCAATCGGCAATACTAAGCCGAGTCTGTACATACCTGGCGAGGACCTTTGGGAGAATAGGATATTTTCCTGCCTTATCGTCTCACCAGCCGGCCATGTTATCAGCGACTTTAGAACCATCAGGGAACTGCTGGAATCCCAGCGGGATGCGATTAAAGCGCATCGGTCTCTCTACGTTAAGGGCAAGATTTTGCATCGCGACATCTCTTCGAATAATATTATTATCACGAACCCCAAAATAGCTAATGGCTTCAAAGGCATGCTTATCGACCTTGACTTAGCTAAAGTATGAGATAGTGGGCCGAGCGGGGCATAGCACCAGACCGGCACGATGCAGTTTATAGCGGTAGAGGTATTACGCAAGGCCGATCATACCTACCGCCACGACCTCGAGTCATTCTTCTACGTTTTACTCTGGATGTGCGCACGTCAAGCATGGAGCAATGTGTTTGGTGGTGATCAGCAGCCGCCCAAAGAGAGCCTCCTTCGGAAGTGGGAGATCGGAAGTTTTAAAGATATTGCCCGGATTAAAGCAGGCGATATGACCGTGGACGGCCTTGAGGATATCATGGGCGAGTTTCCAATGGCCATGGATGTCGTGAAGCCGCTCTGCCTGAGGATCAGGAAGATCCTTTTTCCTTTGGATAAGGACGAGAGGATGAGCTTTGGAACACCTAATGGAGACCCAGACCAACTTTATAGCCCCATAATAACCGCCTTTAACGAGGCTATCAGCATGCTCTAACCAATGTCAAAAGAATCATGTCATATCAGCGATGTGTGACCTAGGAAGGAAATTATGATGGACCAGGTGCATGGAGTAGCGGGAGAACACAAAGGAGAGATGGGCTTTTGTAATGTAGCATTCCTGTAACGACCATGTATTCTTGAAATTCGGGCATCCTGAAGTCTTTCTTCACAGAGATGAGGTGTCCTGATCCTACGATGGACGTCGCCAGCTATGTTCCAGCCAACGACACGTCCTTGAGAGGTTAAGGGACAAGATGGCTCCTTATTAGTGGCAACTCGTTAGGTAAGAATAATGCGGCTTGCCGCACTCGGCTCTGAGGCACTCCACACTCTCCTGACATATGGGTCTGTTGATCAGTTCACATTTGTAATTACTTATATGGCGTCTTCGGCTGACGGTTCATCCCACGATTGAGTTACGGCATTATGCTATGGTATAGCGTAGCGGCATTGTATAGATTCAATCTAGCTTGAAATATTCTATTTTTGATTCGATGGGTGGACGGAGTAATGTTTACTTCGCCGTTAGACTTCGTATAAATCATTCCAGAAAAGGATGTCGTTCAGAACGTCTTCGGACAGATTGAGCGCTGCGAAACTCTCTCGTCGAGGAGTTCGGATCTTGACATGCACCTGAGCAGCTGTTTTCCACCCAAAGTAACCTGCCATCTCCCAGTCGACAAGCCCTACAATCTTGTCATTGTTCACAATACAATTCGATAGAGTAAAATCGTTATGCATAAAGGACAGATCTGGATCACGATTATCTTCTCCGAAGATGATATCGTACTCCAGCCCTTGGATGCCTCGGTGTGCTTGAGGATCCGCGTCTTCAACAATATAGCGTCGGGTCGTGCTTGAGGAAGGAGGTTTGACCTTGTTCAAATTTCGCAAGATTTCGCGTGCTTCTTCTTTGAACAGTTGTTTCTGTGCCGCGGAAATATATTGCCAAGCAATGTTGAGGCCGACACCAGGAATTCTCTCCTGCACTAAGACATCCCTGCCATTGATCTTCCACGCAAAGTAGATAATCGGAACTTTGACATCTTTTAACACAGCCTGTGCCACGGCAGTTGCCTTCACTTCGTTTGCATCTGCGTAGGAGAAGTCTCGACTCGCGCGTCTGCCTTGAAGCCGATCGTGGAGGTGGCTTGACTTGACGATGACGCTACCGAGGGCAAATACATCCCGAGCCCCCTCCAAGCCCTCATATATCCTATTAGAAGGATTACAGAGGTCAAGTACAGAGGCCCAGTACTTCAGCGAATCTTCCGAGACCGAGTTGGTGTGCCTAGGGTCAGGCCGGAAGTCGTCTGAAGCAGGAAAGTATCGACCATAAAGTGGAAGGTCGGCATATCGGTCATTCGTTGGTATTTTTGTCGGGTTAGCTTCGTATGGGTTCATGTTGAAGGCCGGTTGAAAGGATTGCAGGTTTAGAGAGGGAACGCAGTTTCAATGGTGAGGCGTGATATTCTTCGCGCTACTCAGCTCGAGGTTTCTGCGGCTGGTGACCGCCTCTCTATGGGCTCTGGGAAAACGCGAGTTTTTATGAAGGCTTGGTAAATACTAGCTGACTTCGAGGTATTTTCGTTCGGTTGAAAAGAGAGGAAGTTATGATTCCGATAATGAGGACTGAAGTTGTCAGCTCTAACGCCGAGCTTATGTCTAAGCTGGGAAAAGATCAACGGCTGGCCCGATGCATAGCCTCGTTTTAGCTAGCGCCTTTGAAAAGATGTTTAATTTTGAGGAGCCTGTTCCGCATCGGGTCAGTTGTCCGATTGGTTTTGGTGATGTGATTTACTTCCTACACGCGCCCTAACATAGCCCCTTAGAGTTGCCCCCTGGAAAGATGTCGATGATAGGCCACGCTGATTCTTGATTGGCGAGTTTATACGCGCTTCAGGGTTTTGTCCTTGTGAATGATAGACCCCGAGGCTGATTTTCACCGTTAAGTGTAGGAACGTTGGTAGCCTGATTACCCCGGGGAACCATGTTTTTTTGTTGGCTAGGCAGCAACATGTGGGGTGCTCTATTAAAGCTCGACCTTATTGGTCTCAAGGGCCGAACCCCCACTACAGTCCAAGATGGCAGACTCTAAATCTGTAGAACCTCCACATTGATTGGTTGCCTGATCTGCAGCACGCTTACCGTGCAAACCGGTGAATGTGCAAACTGGGTCTGTGCAGTCTGGATGCTCCAGTTTGCACTGCATGAAAGTGATGCAGTGATTGCTCCCTCCAAATCAGCTGCAACTGATATATTATGGGAATGAAACTAGCGAGAAAGGATTAGGGAGTGAATCCACAGCACCTAACGTGGAGTATTTAGCACTTAAAATTAAGGCTTAATAGTTATAATTAAGGCTTAATGCTAATATTAGTTTTTTATATATTAAATATAGGTTTTTTATTTATATATAAT
>JABCKB010001090.1:0-10838 GCA_013184455.1 Fusarium continuum
TATAAGCTGCTATAAGGTCTTTAAGAGCATAATAAGCAAATAGGTTTAAATCTAAAATATGTTTTTTTTCTTCCCTTAAAAACAGCAAAGCGTCCCCCTTTAGGCACTTAGCGAAGCTTATATTTATATTTCTCTAGTATATATTTAATCTAAAGAAAGCTTATATAGCCTTATATATATAACTAGTTATACCAAAAGCATATAATATTAAATATATAACCAGTTATACAGGTATAAGTCCCCGCTAAAAACTGTTATCTTAGGTAATCAGATTAGCAACATAGTTAGTAGGAGTGGTGCTATATAGAAAGGGTCGTTTCCTAATAGTATTGTATGTGTAAAAGCTATTCTCCTTTCAAGATTTTCAAGAGCCTTTAGGCAAGACCAGAACTTTTTCGATACCTAACAGCCGTGCACCGTGAAGCCACCACTTCTGGAGATATCCAACCGATGCCGAGTGGTCTGTGGCATGGGTGGTAAGGGCCTCGATCCAAGACGGGGCCTTGTGCAACCCTTTTAAGGCTCTTCTATTGACAAGAACACCGGCAGCCTTAGTCATACCCAGGGTGGTGATAACGACACAAGGACAACTGCCTTGTGCATCATTCTCATAACTCCCCTCCGTTAACACCAAATTCCAACGAATTTAGTCCCGCGAAGCTGCAGCATTGAGTTTCCGTATAGCACTGTTTCTCTCTGACCGACAGAACGATGCATCACTTGACAGATTATGGGCCGTCATGATGGTGTGGCAATATCCGTTGACGTGGCTTGTGGCAGTATGGCGTAGTCCAAGGTTGGATAAGGCTACACTAATAGATTGGGCAAAGTTGAGGAGATTCACTTTCACAGCCACTGGCGACGTTCTTTTACACAATAAAGGCACTTCCAGTCAGATTTGTAATTCTCCACCCATTGTCAACGACGTTAGACATTGATCGCCGCGATAGCATTACCACGTACCTCAAACGTCACACTTGAAACGACACCACTTCCAACATGGGCGTTACCAACAATGGCGAGATACGAGCCCTGGAATTTGACCAGCCTAACGTGCACTTAGAATCCAAGACTGCCTGCAACACCACCATCACCGAACTTATGTCTCCACCTGGTCGATTCGTTCGTCGGCTGCGAGAAAGACGCTTCTCAACACCTGATTCGAGAGCAATTGCAGCCTGAGCATCTTGATACCACAGGCTGACCAGAGCTCTAGGTTGCCCTGAAGCTGAAGAAAGCCGACGGGAGGTCCCATGGATGACTCTTTGATACCCACGTGCCTGAAAGTTTCAGGCCCTACATTCAACGACGACATAAAAAGTTGATCGAGGCGGGAGTTCTGCTCATGCTGCCCATAGGGTGGGCCATCGTCATCAAAGCCATGATGTGGCGGATCAAGGAAGCTGTGAGGACAACTGCCTCTCAATTTCTTATTGTTGAAGGGGTTGAGGGAGGCTCTCTGCTGAAGAGCGTATCCGGTTCTGGATCCGGAGTCCATGGCTCCTGGTCCTCATGGAAAGAAGAATGGGATGGAATGAAGTGAAAATTGCGAATCCTAAAGTCTAAGGGCTCGAAGACCAATGCACGTGGAGAAATAGTTGAAGGTCGGCGGTTTGCACTCTGATGACTTCCTAGTGGCTCAACGACAGAAGAGGGTCGGGAAGCATTTGAGGGCCGAAGGGTTGCGCCCCGAAGGCTTCCTGCTGCTTGAACTTCCTGGAGAGTATCGTCCTGTTGACCTATGAACGTTGATGGCTTGATGAAGGTCAACGCCGGAGACACAGGCCTGGAGGTGCTAGACTGTCGGACAGTCCCATGAAAGTAGATAACGTTGGTCCCGGGGTGCCATATTGTTTGGCAGTTCGTTTTCGTCCTGACCATCGTAATTATTTAGTCAGCCAGGGTCCTCTATCAAGACTGCGGTAACTTACTATCCCAAGAATATTTCCAAAATCCTCTGCTTCGGCTTCCTTAAAGTCTGTATCTTGATCTTGAGGCGCATCTCCTGTCTAGGCGTCTTCATGTTCGATCGAAACTCTCTCCACGGCATGTTCAGCTGCCGTGGGAGCACTTGCCGCTCTCGCAGTTGTAGAAACAGCCGTGTTTCGGTCGCTTGTTAGCAGAGACGTTCACGACCAGCAACTCAGGAAGGATGATAATGAATCAGGCAGTGCCTCCCACCTTAACTCCCAAAGCGGTTCAGGTCCGCAGTCTTCAATATGACAGATTAACCAAAGAGGCTAAGCTTATCTCATGTATTCTTTAGTAATCAGATGTCTGTTGTACTTGTGGGGAACAGTGTGTTAGTATCGCTATAACTGCTGTGCGCGAAGTTTGATTACTTCTGAAACAGCCATGGCTGAAGGGTAGAATGAATGGGATGTGGGCTGAAGGGGTTGACATGGAGATGAGAGGCCAAAGGAGAACCATGCTTCTCTACTCCAGTAGGAGAAGTGTTATGCCGGGACAACGAGACAGTTGGATGTCTGGTAATAGTCGAGGGCGGATCCAATGTATCGTGTCTTTGATGACTGAATTGAGTGTGGTGGCAGTTGAATACTGCATCATACCAAGGTGTGACATACTGCGATAGGCCATGAACTTAGGTAAAGCAATCATGGAATGATAGTGCTTACGATTGTCCAGGATGGGATATATACCAAAAGAGGACATGGCATATAGCCTCTCCAAATCCGATACGGTCTGTGGATCTACTAACCCGTAGTCATTTGCTGAATGTTTGTTTCACGTATTGACGTTAATTCTTCTGTCTAACGAGGCTAATTATTAATGCTAGATATGAGATGATCATGTTGCTGATGCGGCTAAGAGTTGTCAGGCAGCCTGGCAGGGTTTTTCTTTATTACAAGACCGTGGCTATCAGCAACAATCGCCTTTTCATGCTTGACTGGGTCTCCTAAGGATTCTGGGTGGCTTCCATCAATCCAAGGCTCTAGCTCACCTCTTCAGTTTAATGCCTGCGTCGCCGTGACTACTCCGACCTCCATCCACCAAGCTCCCTCAGCTTAGCAGCTCTCTTGACCTCCATGCTTCTTTAGAGCCGCAATCTATTTCCAGAACGTCCCATCCATCGTACACACTGCGACTGAACGACTCGATCAATATGGTGGCGACCTCGCGAAACACATCTTTCTCCTCGATACCGCCATCGTCGTCGGCCTTGATACTCTCTGCGACCACCGCTGCGGCGCGTAACCACACAAGCATGGACATTTCGTTCTTGTAACGGTCGATATCTTCGGTCTTGATGAGCATCTTGCATGAGTGTGTACACGTCGCAGATTTGTTCGGTGTGGTATGAAGAATAACCAATATGGGGATATACCAGTCAGTTTTGATGGACTTGCCTTTGTGTTTAATGCCGTTTAGGATTGGTAGAAGAGGCGTGGCCGTCGACGACGCCCAGTGCCAGATGATCCCAGTTGTCGCGACAGTGGCACCAGCGATGGGGCCGTCGAATAAACTAATCATGTCGATGAACTTCAAAGCTGGAAGTGAGTGGATGTGGTTTATCTCGTTACTTCTAAGTTTGAAATCAGCACTTGATTTAGCTTCGTTTAGATGGGAGGATAAGTTGAGAGGAAGTTAGAGAAATGAAAGATAAATACCAAACACCGCCGTTGAATGGTCCTTATTTCTTCTGTCTTAACCCTTCGCAACCTGGCTTTCCTTGTTGTAAAGTCTTGTCATGAATGCTTTACATAGTTGTTGCATTCTTTGTAGTGGTCTATCGTCTGCGCCTAAGCCGATAACAAGAGTAAACAACAAAGCTGTGACTGTCACCATGGTAGCTCCAATAAAGAAAACAAAGTGAATGATGTAGAGACACAACTTGATCAAAGTTCCCCCCGCCGCAATCCTCTTCATCTATTCAACATTAACTTCCTCTAGCCCGAGCGAATCAGACCCGCCGCATAAACCACATCAACCTTGCAAACCACACCAGAACAAGACCTCGCACAACATGCCAGACGTCCGAATAGCGAAGCGTTCTCGGAAATTCGCCATGCTAAGCTATTAGCACACCTTAAAAGTCTCGCACTTGCGCCACAGCAGCAGGTCGCTCAACAAGAAAGATCCGCTGACCCTCCTTACCAGATTGCCTAACAGAAGGTAAGAATGCTTCGCTACTGTCTTGAATCTGTCTGCTGATCATCTCATAGAGAAACTGGAGAAATGACGGATTGCAACCTGCTGAAAGTTCGCCCGTAAACCAGCAGCAGGAGATTCATTGTCGTCACTAACAGCCATCTGCCTCAAATACACTTGAATGCCCGTCCCATGGTTACTCTCGGCGTGAAAGCGAAGCTGAACCAAGACGACGTTCTCGGCACGAGAGTGAGCTGAGCCAAGCCGTCAGCAGCAGCCTGACCTACATGCTTCCAGTAGTCAGTCTCATAGCTAACATAAAGGACGCGAGAGCTAAGCCGGGTCAAGCCGCAGCAGTCTACTCCCTATGTTCCGAGTATTCAGCCTCGCCATCATTCTCGACATGAGAGCGAAGCTGGACCGAGCCAGCATCATACACCGCCCCAGCCCCCTCAACAAGCACGCCCTCTACTCAAGAACCACAAAATCCCCTTCAAGACCCTAGCCGAGCGCCTACCGAACGTGCTGCTCCTCTCATTCCGCGACTAGAACCTCCCGCATCAGCCCGAAAAGGACGCGCAACAGCCTCCATAGCCTTCGCGGGAATAACCGACACTTGATCTATCTCGCGAGATATTGAATAAGGTAAGGACTATACATATATACAGGGAAGAGATCGACTTAGGCGGTGGCCTCTGCTAGCACGAGGGTTACATGGCTGTCTACTGGACCGACCATCAACAGGTTATTTTGCGATAACCGCAGTCTTTTAAAGAAGAATGTGCTCACACGACCACCCAGAGATGGCGTGGTTCGGATGCGGCCTGTCTTGGGCGGCTGCTCCTACCAAGGAGATTCGTCGCCGCCGCCGTCGTAGGCATCAGAGGAGGGCGATAAGTATAACGAATTTTGAAATGGGAAAATAGAGCTTACTCGGATAAGCTTTGAAAGTCAAAGTTACCTTTCAGAATAGAGTTATAACCCTAAACTCGAGGCTCTTTAAGCAGGCTCTAATAATATCTTAGAATTAGTTACTTCTCATATTCAAATAATAGTATATTAATCGTCGACTTTATGCCCTAGTCTTAATATATTTTCGATGAGTGAAGTATTAATACTATCGACTTGGTTCTCGGTATAGATAGGTCATAATTATCCTAAGTCCTATCTTCCGCGCCGCCCTCATTCACTATTCCCATCCTAGATCGTTTCGCTGGCGAGCACTGAGCTTGGTGCTTAGAAACCCGACAGAGGACATATCCTTCAACTAACTCAACGCGCACTTGATTGGTATTGCGTCTTGGCCAGCAGAAACAACAGAATAGACCGTGGTACTTCAAAGGAACAGATTCATGCTTCTGAGAAAGCAGCTTCCATGACGCCTCCATCTATTTACACAGATGCGCAGTCACATGTTCGTTCATTTTACTCAATCCACAGACGCCCAAGATCAAAAACTTGACAAAATAAGCAATACCCTCTTCGTCATACGCGTGTGGTGCAATCACATACAGGACGAAGACGACGAAAAGAAGATGAGAAGACATAACTTATCCCATTAGATAAGACAAGACTAAAACACTTTCTTGGCCCCTCCATCTTAATTGCCGGGCCAAGAGTGCCTTGCGTAATCCTGACTGGACGAAAAATTTAAGTATTAAAGATTCACCAGACAATGAATCAAGTATCAATAAATCAACAGACCATGGGTTCGTCAAAAGGGTATTTTCTTGTCTTGGGTTTCGGATTTCAGCTGCCGAGCCAAAGGCTGTGCATTAGCCAAGGGCAGAGGATAAGATAAGATAAGATAAGATAAGATCCCGACACCTTTTATGGTTAGATCTCGCTCAGCGCTAGTCCTATTCTGAGCGATTTGGACCGAATGCTAGAATTGATTGGCGGTCGTTAATCAAGCTTGCGTTTTAGCCAGGCGGCGGGCCGTTCGCCTTTTCTGCCCCCACACATCTGTCAGCCACAGGGTAGGGGTTCACTTCGATACCGTTCAATTAATTCGCCACGCCTCGTGGATCCTTTTTCATCGATTTCGTTCTTTACATTAGCTGAAATGGAATAAGAGTCTGGGATTGGCACTAGACGTTGTGGTTTCTTAAGGAAATGGTATTCATAGGGCGTGGCGAATCAACTGGGTCGAGACGGGAAAAAATCCTTTAATGACAGTCACTTCACCAGATCGGCGTAGGAATAGGGAGAAAAAGGGTAAAAGTGAGAAACTGGTGCAAGACCAAATTTATAATAACAGACCGCAGGATTTGAGAAATACATAACGTCAACATTAAACTACACCAAGCAGATAAAATCGTAACATCAGCATAATATTACAACAGTATAATAGTTTCTTAGATGTTTCAATTCCAATCAATTCCAACTGTTTCAATTGCCTCTTAACTCTTGCTTCAAAGAAGACTTTGGTTTTCCCATCTCACTACCAGTTGATCAGGCTGATAGAAAGTGAGTCAACCAAAATTCCTCTTGTACATAACTTTTATCGTTTGGATGTCTTGCAAAGTTGCCATACTAGCTGATCAGACTAGGTCCGACTTCCAAGACAAGACACCAAAGCCATTACATGAAAACCACAATTCCCACTTTCCATTCCTCCTTGTAGTTCCTTTCCCATACCAGAACGCAGCATCAACAGTTCACCAATACCTCAAGACAGATGCAAACCGCCACCAGTCGCATCTCAAGCCCAAACAAGCAGCACCGTTCCCAGACAAACTTTTCCCTCGACCAGACCATCACCGATTCCATATCACCCAAAATATCCAATAACCTCCACCAACACAAATTCCGCCCCCGATCTCAAGTCACCTCGCCTCCTTACTCACTCCACGCAAATCGCCGTTCGCTTGTAGGACTGTAACAGCAATGCGGCTATGCTCGGCTGGCCAGACCGAACCGCATGCAACGTCCTTGGCTACTTGGATGTGATATAGCGCGAGTGAGTGAGAGGTCGAGTATTGAGAGGGATAGGAACGGGCGTTGGTAGGAGGTTACTAGATGGTATTGGGGATAAGGTTCGGGGCGGGTGGCTTGGGTGGAATATCGTGGGTGCAGCTGGACTTGATGGGCGAGGAGATTGGGGCAATGATGTTGTGAGAATGAGGTTATTGGAGGTGGTAATTGAGTGCGGTCGCGGTTATTGTCGTATTGTGTTTTTTTTTTGGTGATAACTCCAAGTCTGGCTTTGTACATAACTCGCAAAAGCCTCAACTGTATTGATGTCCATTCTGATTGCTATTGTCTCGCTTATCGCCTCTTAACGAGCCAATGAGAATGCTGGCCATCACACCATCCGCTGCGCAAAGGCCCACTCACTCACCAAAGAAACTGGATGAGTTCTTGGTTAAAATCCTTGCCCTGAAATCATTGATTGGACTGCATTTGACTTAGTGGAATCTTGCAAAAGACAAAAAAGCCTTTTTGAACTGAGGATAGACTCATCATTAATGACATACAAGCCCCAACCCTCTGTAACTTGGAGCATTATCCCCATCATACCTCTTTGTCACCAACTCCGCTGGTGTCATTTGAAACACAGGCCATGTCCTTTTGTCAAGTACATCATCTCACAGATGTCCCCGAAACATGAATCAAAGTTTCAATGAGCAACCTTTTTGTATGACATCGCCCTGAAACGTCACATGAAAGCGCGGCCATTGTCCACATAATCATCCATACCTTTGCGCTTAAACTATGCTCTAAAGATCTGTAGCTGCAAGTTAGGAAACGTCAGAATCGAGACTGCCGATTAAGTCTACTTATAGATTTGGTGTCTTGAATGCTAAATCTCCTACGCTACCTAGATCTCTCGACAAACTTGGGCAATCCTCACCATGACTCCGGCTCCAGGTTCACCCGAAGGTGGTATGCCAGCGCGCATTAGACGAGCGCAAAGAAACTTCAGACAAAGAGTCAGTCATGCAAACATCCGCTCTCAGGAAATCTACTGAGTATCATGCTAGAAATCATCGATCCCGTCCAATCCTACGTCTCGGACATCGTCTATGAACAGCCAGACCACTGCACCAGGACGAGCCTCGGATCAAGTCAACGGACCATACGATACATCCTCGTCCCACCGATCAACAGCCGAAGATGATCGTCGTGGCGAGACTAATGCGAAGAGCAATACATGGCATGAAGCTCCGGCGCAGGCCGATACTGAGTCCTGTCATTTTCACGATATTTCACCCCCAGAAATCGAGACAGACTCTCGACCCAAAGAATCTCAAGACATCCAACGCTCCTTGGCAGCTTTTCGACTCGATGACCAAAATGTTCCAGGACCTTTTGGAGAGGAGAGTTTGGATGAGACTGAGCCAGACGCCACACAACTCATTGTGCGCGATAATCATGATATGGCTATCTAGCCATCGACCAAGATGTGGGGAGATCTTGCGGGGGGTCTCGTGGGAGGTAGGCTCGGAGCACCAAAGGCGACTACTATCAACAATAGTTACCACTACAATCCAGTACATAACATCATCCACAACACTAGCAATACCAGTAATAACTACGAGGCAGCCCAACCCCGAACCTAATATCGACTACCACTACTGAACTTGGTCATAGCATTCCTTCAAAGAATTCCCCTTCTCTTTCAAGTAGTGGTCTGGATGTTTAGACATGCCTCAGCTTGTTTTGGCATAATAGCCTTCCTAGTAGCCTTTTTCATGGCCAATAAATATCTATCTCCCTTTGCAGTCATAAACCACGGTCTTTTGATCGTTAAGTACCTCAGATGCACGACTGAGAATACTTCTCAGCACCGTTATTCAGAAAGTCGACAATCTGAATGGTCAAACGGGAAAGGATGTCAGACAAGTACAGGAGAAGGTGGCAAAGGCGAATTCAATCAGCGAGTTACTAAGGGAGAGTTTTACACGTGCTCAAACTGTTTTATCCAAGGTGGGCAAGGAGGCAATAGACACACACAAACAATTTCTAAAGGATGCATGTGAAGTGGCTCAGGTACAGATCCTTCTACTAGATGCTGGGTTTCGGCGTGGGGCGGAGGAGGAGTATTTACAGGGATCGTGAGATAAACTGTTGGACTGGCTTAGGGAATGGGAGACTAAAAGGGAGGCTTTCTTGGATAAGAGTAATACCGATAAGGTGTGATGGGATAGGGCGGAGAATCATGGTTATATGGTAGATAAGTATCAGCTAAGTCAGTGTAGATTTATTGGGTTATGTAGCATGGGTAGCCAAAAGACATTTGTTACCATCGACCGAGTTAGACTAAATTCCCTGTTTGCGTAATTCTATCATTGTCTTTCAGTGTGAAGATGAATCAAAATTAATGCACAGCTAATAACATTCCCAGTATTCATTTTATCTAATCCCAGTTTCATTTCCATTCCCGTATGGCATTCTCATCTTTTCGGTATTCTCATGTCTTCTTGTCCCTCATGAACCTCATCTCATGTACTTCCATTACCATTCCACCCCCATACTCGTCTCAGCAATTTCGATTCATCCTTGACCTTGTCCGCAACAATTAAGATGCCATCAGACGATGCCTCCAAGTCTGTCAGGAAAACGAAGGCTCTTCCCAACAATGAAGCCAAAAACACTCTTTTCCTTCGTAAGACTGGCAAATGGAAGAGCTGTTCTAGATGACGGTCCAAGTTTGCATAGTTCTTCCCATCTAAGATGCACGTCTTGCTGCAACCAACCCAACTGCTCACGCCTGGCATCAATGGCTTGTTTATCCATGGCTTGACCATTTCGGATATCGAGACGCATCAAGGTAAATTCCATCTTGAGCTGCCTTTCTCGGCAGATCAATTCGGTTGGAGTTGATAATTGTTGACGACGGCTTGCTTGGGCTGTGAAAAACTCTTGTGCATTAGTGGTTACTGTGGAGCTTGCAGACGATGGAAGATGTGGGAGCTTAGGAGATGGAAAGGGAGTTTTGTCGCGAGGACCTAACCAATCCGACTCATATTCGTAGTCAGGGTCGTCATAATCATCAACTCGATAGTTTTGGTCAGGCTGGTAGTTCCGATGCCCCTGGTACTTGTCATGCCGAATATGGCTTCGTGCAGGAGACTGACTATATCTTGTGTGCTCTGTATCCCCTCGAGATATGGGAGCCTAAGGAATGGCATTAACTTAGGGCTTATTTGCTACCGTGGTCCCTAATAAAGGCCGATAGTAAGACCACGGAGTTATAGGCATAATGGGTAGCTAGTAATAGTTATTATTACTTAAAGTTAATAATAGAGACTTATCCTTAGAGGAGTTCTTATTATGTTTTAGAGCTTTAATAGTTAATATATATAGCTTATAATAATACGAGTTATAAGTTAAAGGTATTTTTAATATTTTAACTTACTTAAAGAATTAAGAGATAAATAAAAAGGCTTATAAAAGTAAAATATTTAGCCCTATAGAATTTCTAGTAATAAAAGTATCTTAAGAAACTAATAATTAAAAAGTAAGGCTAACTTAAAAAACTAGTAACTAAGGCATATTAGCTATAAGTTAATTTTATATAATTAGGGATAGTAATAAAATAGCTGCTTTAAGAGGTATTATTATATTAATAGTAGTTAGTATTATATTAATAGAAATTAAAGCCTTTTCTTTTATTTTATACTTTTTTAACTATTATATAAGCTTAGTAATACCCTCTAAAGCACTAATAACTTAACTAATTAAGTTTATAATAAATATCTTAATAGTAAACTATTATTATT